>JANJGK010000873.1:62500-107500 GCA_039081455.1 Macrobrachium rosenbergii | reverse complement strand
TATATATATATATATATATATATATATATCGCGAGTATATATATGAATTTTTGGATGTCAGTCGTATATTTTTTTATATAACGTCTGTAGGTTTCTAACTGAACTAGTTCTCATCATTTCTTTTCTGTTCTAACAAAGTATTCATTCGGGCTTGCAGTGCCTTAGGTTTTACTAAAGCTATTTACGAGACAAAAAAGATAAATTATTAACAATCCAATCTTCTGTCTGAAAAGTATTTTATCTCATATATATATATATATATATATATATATATATATATATATATATATATATATATATATATATATATATATTATATATATATATATATATATATATATATATATATATATATATATATATATATATATATATATATATATATATATATATTATATTATATATATATATATATATATATATATATATATATATATATATATATATATATATATATATATATATATATATATATATATATATATATATACATATATATATATATATATATATATATATATATATATATATATATATATATATATATATATATATATATATATATATATATATATATATATATATATATATATATATATATATATATATATATATATATATATATATATATATATATATATCTTTATTGTTTTCTGTTATTTTAGCATGCACTGGCGGCCATATTCAAAACTAATATTGTTCACGGCAAGCATCGACATAATTACTAAATTTCTCTCTCTTGTCTTCAACTGAACGATCGCGCACATCTAAAAATTCGATATCTGTTTGGCAGAAGAAAAACAAATTCTCTCTCTCTCTCTCTCTCTCTCTCCAGTTATCAAAAAGTAATGAGGCTCACAAAGGTGAGGCATTACTAGTCATGCGAAACATCTATTACGAATCTAGTTAGAGTCACCTACAGAAGTCGAGTGTTCAGCGCCTTCGTCGGTTGATTCCGCTTCTAGCTAACGGGGGGGGGGGGGGGGCACCACCACACCCCACCCCTCTCCTTTGACAGCCACTCAATAATCGTTGCTGTTTTAAGAAACTTTTACAGTTAGCAGTGCTGGACGCTGCCTTCATTTTCAATGGTAATTTATATAAATCGGTTGACGGAATGGTAATGGGATCACCTGTTGGTCCCACGTTTTCCAACATTTTGATGTACTCCCTGGAGGACGGCATGTTGGAGAACTGTCCCCCTTGGTTTTTATCCTCTTGTGTATAAACGTTATGTCGATGATACCTTTGCTCTTTTCAAATCTGCTTTTCATGCAAATCGAATTCTCTCGTACATTAACAAACTACACCCCAGTATTAAATTCACGCTAGAGAGAGAAGAAGACGATCAACTATCTTTTTTGGATGTCCTAGTGTTCCGACATAAGGATAGTTTTAATGCTTCTATTTTTAGGAGAAAGACTTTTACAGGCTTGGGTTCAAATTTTTATAGTGCTTGCTTTTATCATTTAAAACTTAATTCGATTTTTACTCTCCTCCACTGGGCTTATACTTTAACCTTGTCAAGGGAATCTTACCATAAAGAAGTATCGTTTTTACATAGATATTTTACCGACAATTGGTTTCCATCTCATATTTTTTATAGATACCGCAAAATTTCCTAAAAAGGAAACTATCTGATCTCCTGTTATTAGTACAGTACCAAGGAAGAAACTTTATGCCAGTATACAATATATTCAAGATGAAAAAATATGAAGTCTGCCATAGAAAAACATTTCAACATGTTACAGGTCATTCTCATTCTGAAAAACCCTTTTACAATAGGGTCGCTTTTTATTAAATTTAAAGATAGACTCTGGCCAATCTTTAGTCATGTATAAATATACTTGCCCAAAATGTAATTCAGGGACATACTCGGGATCAACTAAACGATTGCTGAGGGTCAGGGCTGATTCACATGAAGGTTTTAGCCATCGCACTGGTTGCAGACTGTCCAATCCTGAATTTTCCAGCATCAGAAACCATGCTAAAATATGTAAAGCCAATATCGAATGCTCTGATAGTCTGTTTTGGGCCAAACAAGTTGTTTTCACAAACTGCTCATTTAAGAACCGTTATTCATTAAGCAGTTAGTGCCCAAGTTAAACTCACACACCTCCTCTGCACAATTGTATCTGACTGAGTCGGTTTCTTCGCTGTTTCTCTCTCCTTTTCTGGTTATTCAGTCCCCAACTTGTGGTCTGACAGGTGCTTTTACTTGACTTTTATTTTTCTTTGCTTTTTAATGTACATGTCTATAATATGTTGAGACCCTAAAAGAAAAAAAATGTATATTCTGTGTATTTTTAAACTGTATGTTTCTCTCTCTCTCTCTCTCTCTCTCTCTCCTCTCTCTCTCTCTCTCTCTCTCTCTTTTAGCCCTGAGAATGTAACAATGTCGTAACGAAACACATTGACGTAATAAATGTGTGACCTATTAATGAACGACCTTCACTTCGTCACCATTACCTGATATATATATATATATATATATATATATATATATATATATATATATATATATATATATATATATATATATATATATATATATATATATATATATATATATATATATATATATATATGTGTATAACTGAATCACGAAAATATGGAACGTGATGAATATATAAATAAAGATAAAATCCACGAAGGAAACGGAAACACTGGAGTGCTGCGAGGCCTTTCGACACTAGGTCCTTTACTTAGCAGACTGAAGAAATATAAAAGTATGTTTACAAAGAAAGCTCATATAAATGACAGATGGGGATTATAAAGGAAACATGTGTACCTGGAATCCAACACAATTGAAGAATTAGTAGAACTGCCAAAACAGGATTAAATATTTAAGAGGTTTTTACAAAGGATTAGGATCAACCGTTCAGAAGCAGGGACAGGACAATGAAAAGATTATACAGGGTCGTGACTGACCACCTAAAAATTTTTAGTAAACAAAATAATTCTCTCTTTTTCTTTTTTATACAATAATAACTTTTTGCAAGATGAAAATTTTTACAAATAAAAATTAAATTAAACATACGGATATATAGAAAATATATCAAGTAACTAACTTGTAATTAAGTTAGTGATTTTATCTTTTAGGTCATTCTTGAAAATTTTTCTAATACAGGGGTCCAAATAATACATACCAGGGCTAAGATTAAAATTACAACAGGAAGAAAGCTGGATAATAGCGGACTCCAATAGATTTCTTGAAGAGAAATCTTTCGATCTGGCGATCACTGAACTTTCAGTCCAATTTATCCTGTGAGAGTTTTCACTTAAATGAATGAATATAGCATTGGATGGCTGTCCAGTTTTGACAGAATACTTATGTTGTTTAATACATACATCTAAATCTTTGCTAGATTTGCCAATATAAATAGAGGGGCAGTCCAAACATGGAATTTTATATATTATGTTGTTGTTTTCTTTAGGGCTATTTTTTATTAACATTCTTTTGAGTGTGTTATTATAAGAAAAAACGAGGTTTACATTAAAAGGTTTTAACAATGATTTTATGTTTTCAAAACCACTAAAATAAGGCAAGCTAAGAATGTTCTTAATACATAGAGAACCATTTCAATGTAAATTCAGTATTTATAGGAAACCAACCAACAACTTAACTTACGTCCATTTTTATTCAGGCCATCACCTTAACATCAAAATATTAATTTTTTCTTCTATGTTTTTACGAGCCTTGCGCATTGTCAGTCCCCAGTATTTGGATAAAGAAATTGAATACATAAGAAAAATAGGGACAGATTTATGTTATCCTTCACATATACTAGATATTTGTTATAACAAAGCCCACAAAAAGTTTTATAGTGAAAGTAACGTGAAGAAAGAAACCCCTAAGAACATTCTTAGCTTGCCTTATTTTAGTGGTTTTGAAAACATAAAATCATTGTTAAAACCTTTTAATGTAAACCTCGTTTTTTCTTATAATAACACACTCAAAAGAATGTTAATAAAAAATAGCACTAAAGAGAACAACAACATAATTTGCTTGTATAACAAACCGTTAAACAAAAAGTAACATTCTTTGGTAGCTAAGACTAAAAGTTCCTTTAACTGCGACCTGTTAAACCCACTGACAGAATCATTATCTTTAAACAACTCATTTAGGCAAATGTCAATCGTCTCATCCAGTGGAATTTGAGTAAACAGTGACTTTACATCAAATGAAGCCATAACACAATTATCAAAATTACTGTTTCTTAGGCAGTTGATAAAATGAAAGGAGTCATTTAAGGTATACTCATTTGTAGTTATCGGGGCAAGGATGGGAACAAGAAACTTGGCGATCTTATAGTTAGCAGTTCCAATAGCTGATAAAATAGGTCTTAATGGGTGATCTGCCTTATGGACTTTTGGGAGTCCATAAAGTCGTCCTGGTCTAGACCCGGACGCTTGAAGGCTACGAAAAACATCTTTAGAAAAACAACCAGATTTATATATGTAGCTTGTCTACTATTCTATTGACTTTATCTTCTAAATGCACAATACATTGAAAGGGTCTTTTTTAACTTTCTGGAACTTGGTCTGATTATTAGGATGTCTATCATTTCCTCAACATACTCTGTCTTATTCAGCAAGACTACACCGTTGCCCTTATCGGGTTTTGTAACCACTATGGATGTGTCTTTAGCTAGACTTTGTATGATATTAAACTCGTCAGTACTAAGTAAATACCTGGTCTCTGGTTTTTAATGGTACAAGGATGAAAACGCAAAGTGTTTAAGTGTTGATCTAAAATAATCATAAGAGTAGCCCTTGGGATTGTTGGTATAAAAATCATGCGTTTGTAAAGCTTTAAACAAACGTTCCCAATTCAGAAAGTGTGAGTCAAAACGTAACTTTTTAGACGTAAAAGCAAAATTAAGACCGCGTGACAAAACCGTCTTTTCCTTATCAGTCAATACACGAGAGGAATAATTAAAAATGACACTACCATTGAGGCCGATCTAACCTTCGCGCTTTGTGGCGCATCTAATTCGTTTTGTGAAGTTGCGAATGCCCAAATCGCCTGACTGACAGTCGTTGTAACACCCCCACTCCCCACCCCCTACCGCCCAAAACCCCCTTTCGATATAACCACCGATTAATCAATTCTGCTTTCCTATATTGCAACTTAGCCTTCAGCTCTGATGAGCTAAAATACCTTTTAATCGAACACTGTGTGAATGGAAGCAATTTCCAGCGGTGGAACAAAAACCTTTTGCTTGACTCAAGCAATTTGTTCTTTGTGAACCGCTTGATATTTCTGAGACGAAAATTATTATTATTATTATTATTATTATTATTATTATTATTATTATTATTATTATTATTATTATTATTCATTTTAATAATTTTTCAGATTATTATACTTATTGAAATTATTTTATTTCTGTTTTCATTTCTATTCCTTAGTATAGTTATGTTTTTATATATCAATTTCTCTTTTTATTACTCTTACTTTTATATTTAATATTGTGATTTTATTTACCTTTATTTTTATTAACTTTGGATTTCTGATTATTCTATTGTCCTGTCTTTTTTATACTCGTTAATTCTATTAAAAATAAAATTAGAGAAAAATAAACAAATATCCAATAATAAATTCTAGGAAAAAATGAAATTATTATCATTATCTTTATCTTTAATTTTGATTTGTTTTAATTTGTACATTTATATTATTTCCTTATTCTACTTATTTTATTTTTTACTCTATTTCATTTACCATAAATAAAAAAATTAAACTTCTCTCTCTCTCTCTCTCTCTCTCTCTCTCTCTCTCTCTCTCTCTCTCTCGCCAAAAACATAACCATCTGAATAAGGAATGAATGAGTGAATAAAGCAGAGAGGATGCAGAATAAGCTTCCCAGTTGAGGTTTGACCAAAGCTTTCCACCAAAGAGCCAGACAGACAGACAGACAGACAGACAGACAAACAAAACATTATTACAAGAAACTTTGGTCGTCTCTTATCCAGAAGTGTTCTGTCACTGCAAAAGTATAGGAAAAGTATCGAAATAAGTGTTTTTTTTTTTTTTCAACAACCTTACAGTGAAACGTGTCAAATACATATGGGAAACTTATCACATACATATCACAAACAGGTTGACAAGTCAAACACAGCAAATGCGTAACGAATCTTTATTTTGATCATCTTATTCCAACTCTTTATATATATAATTCAAAGCCTGCTTCAGTAGGGGCTCGTCCACATTACATTTACACATGTCAGATACACATCGGCCACTTATCATATACATATCACGAACATGTTGAAGACATAACCTTAAGCGAATGCTTGATAGTCGTATGAAGAAGCAGAGGTTGGAACTGCCACCGAGTCGTCGATTTGTACTCGACCTGGCTGTGATGTGTGCTCGATAAGTTGCCGACAGGTGTTCATGACATGCTCAAAAGGATAGAGAAATGGACAGATAAGGGATAATTGATATTCTCCCAAATTAACTGAGATACTGAGATACATAGGACGGATATTTCAGGCAAAAATGCAACCTTTTTCGTCAGATTCTCCCACCCAGTCAGCGTCAATGAACGCAGCAATTATCAGAGATTTTCAGAGGAATATTTGCACGATAAGATTCAGTTTCGGGGTTGCGCTTGCGTTGCTTCCTGGGGGTACATAAATGGTCCAATATATCTCTTGCAGTGTGCTTCCATTCTTCTGCTTTACATAATGATTAAACTGAAGAAGTCATTGTTAACAATTAAATACATGATTAGTGCTTGGCCTGGACACTGGAATCTGACTTTCCTGATGAAATTAATTTTATAGTCTTTTCGCAAAAAGAATGAATTCCAAAGTCTTTAGAAATATTACGAAAGCCTATTTTTAAAATTGTTTGAACACCCTGTGGGATCTTTTATTATTTTATATATATATATATATATATATATATATATATATATATATATATATATATATATATATATATATATGCTTAAAAAATCACAGTAGATGCACGTGACTTCAGTGTATAAGCGAATCCCACAGGAAAAAGACAGTGCCCCTCCCTACCATATCTCTACGGTTTAGTCAAGACGCACAAAATCAATAACCCTATTAGACCAATCATTAGTTCAGCAGGCTCAGTTTCGTATAACTTATCTAAATGGCTTGTAAAAATTCTTACACCATTAGTTGGAAACATTTCTAATACGAATATAAAAAATAATGTCGACTTCATAGACAAATTGAATAGTTTGAATTTGAAATTTGATTTTACTATGGCTAGTTTTGATGTTGTCTCTTTATTTACAAAAGTGCCTGTAGACGATTTACTGGAATTTTTAGAGGAAGAATTAGAAAGCTATGACATTCCCTTAACTGTAGCAAACCTCACAAATCTTATAAGGTTATGTATCAAAGATAGTAAATTTTGTTTCAATGGGGAATTTTTTTTACAAAAAGTTTGGTATGGCTATGGTTAATCCCTTATCTCCTGTCCTTAGCAATATTTACATGGAATTTTTTGAGACAAAAATTCTTACCAAGAATTTTGCCCCAAAAAGTTATATGGTTTAGGTATGTAGATGACATTTTTTGTATCTGGCCAGTTCACGAAAATCTCCAGGAATTTCTCGTTAAGCTAAATAATTTAGTCCCTTCTATAAAATTTACTGTAGAGGAAGAAAGAAATTGTAATTTGAATTTTCTTGATGTAACTGTCCATAGACATGATAGAAATTTCACCTTTTCAGTCTTTCGAAAATTAACTAACATTGCCTCTTTTGTTCATTATTATTCCAGTCACCATCAGAATGTTAAATTCTCTGTTTTTTCTGGAATGTTCTCAAGGGCTTTACGTGTTTGTAGCCCGCAGTTCATTGATGCTGAGATCAAAACTATTTATGATATTGCTTTGAAACTTAAATACCCAAGGACCTTTGTAGATGTAGCATGGAAAAGAGCCAGGAAAACATTTTATTTAACTAATAACAAACTTGAATTCAGTAAGCATAATATTCTCAAATTACCGTATGACGAAAGGTTTTTACAAATTCCTAGAATTTTAAAGCTTTTCAACACAAATGTTGTTTTCAGTAATTTTAATGTTAAGAGTTTAGTGATAAAAAAATTCTCCTAAAGATGTTTCTGGTTGCATCTATGAAATTCCTTGTAAAAAATGTGATAAAATATATTATGGACAAACTGGAAAACCACTTTCACAAAGAATTAAATAACACCAATATTCTGTGAGAACGCATTATTCGTACATATGAAAGATTTCGTACAAATGAGAGATTTTGATCATCCTATTAACTGGAGTAAAGCAAGACCTTTAGTCCCGTGCAATGACACAGTTAAAAGGAATATCATCGAATCTTGTTTTATTAAGTCAAATAATGAAAGTGTTCTAAATTTAAGTCTTGGTTTATTTAAACTTGATGCTTTAATAATTAAAAAAGTTGTTGATAAATATAAGCAAAATCAATACTAATTTTTATACATGTTACTGCAATTTGAATGGGTTAAGTATATATTTGGATTAGTTTGTGACCGCGTGATCCCGGATTTGCCGTGGATTAACCTTTTCTTTTTAACCCCTGGCAATTAACCATCTGGTATTCAAGGTTATACATGTTTTTGGATTTTGTAAGCCTAAACTTTAGTATGTCATTTTGTTTGGTCTTAGGTTCAGTTTGTGACAGCTCAATCCCGGATTATCCTGGATTAACTTTCTGTTTATTACCCTTTGACAATTGACCATCTGGTATTCTTGTTCTTTTTGTTTACTTTGTAACCTTCTTTATATTTGTGTCTCATTTGTGCCCCGACGATGCGTCAATAAACGTGAAAGCGCTTGGTACTACTGAACTTCTGCCTGTCTTTTTCCTGTGGGATTCGCTTATATATATATATATATATATATATATATATATATATATATATATATATATATATATATATATATATATATATATATATATATATATATATATATATATATATATATATATATAACAGACAGGAGGAACACGTTACCATACTGTGCTTCCAAATGGCATTTGCATCAAAATCTAGTATAAAAAGCCAAAGAAATGTTAAGACATACAACAGTCTTCATTTTTTACAGCTATTTCAACACATGGTCGCGGTAAAATTCAAACCAAGAGTAAAATGTAATTACCAGTTTTCTCCGAAGCTTACGAACTGAACCGCTCAGCCAATCAGAAGATCCTACGTATGTCCAACGAACCCAGAACTAATCGGTAAAACATCTGGTTGGGTCGACAATCAGCTGCCAGCCAGGTAGAATACCAAAGCTTCCCTCACAAGGGGGAGACATTGTCACGAGCTGAGTCATGATTAGTCAAAACATGATTGGATCAGGGGGGGAATCGGAATTGCCCTAAAAAAGGCAAATGTTCGCGCTGTTGGAGGTACCAAACGTCGCTCTTTCTCCTCACGGATATTTGCCAGTTGATTTTATTCGTTGGAAGGATGAATTTCAAGTCAGTGGGCCTGTGGTCGGCTTGTTCCATATGAATAGGGTTGAACTTCTGAGAAGTATTAGTATTTTGGATAATAATAATAATAATAATAATAATAATAATAATAATAATAATAATAATAATAATAATAATAATAATAATAATAATAATAGTAATAATTTTCGTCTCAGAAATATCAAGCGGTTCACAAAGAACAAATCGTTTGAGAAAGCAAAAGGTTTTTGTTCCACCGCTGGAAATTGCTTCCATTCACAGTGTTCGATTAAAAAGTATTTTGGCTCATCAGAGCTGAAGGCTAAGCTGCAATATGGGAAGGTATAGGTGATTATTCAGCGATTATATCGAAAGGGGGTTTTTAGGGGGTGGGGAGTGGGGGTGTTACAACGACTGTCAGTCAGGCGATCTGGGCATTCGCAACTTCAGAAAACGAATTAGATGCGCCACAAAGCGCGAAGGTTAAATCGGCCTCAATACTTCGGTAAAGCTTTCGAATGTTTCATTAATGGGAAGCAGGCGAGGTGGTTTTGTGAACCTACTGTGAAAGCCTACTATTGTACGTAAACACACACACGGGTCTATGTATGTATGTATGCATGTATGTATGTATGTGTATATATATATATATATATATATATATATATATATATATATATATATATATATATATATATATATATATATATATATATATATATATATATATATATATATATATATATATATATATATATAATCAGAAAGCTACAAACGTCCCTTAATATCCAATTCGCTCTACCTCGGAAATAATATATTTTCATATATGTTACCGAAGGGGAATTTTTTAGTTGATAATAAGTCCACCGTCCCGTGGGGTCGAACCAGCGACGGACGAGGACTCAGGACTACAGGGACGCACTAACCCATTCGGCCACAAGAGAGGTTATAAGTGAATATCGCCTCCCATCAACTCACCCGTCGAACTCAGGTGTTTTGCATTTGGAGACGATATCCACCCACCTCTGCCATGTTGACAGTGTAGTGCGTTTGTCGCACGTAGCCATATTATGACTATTTATCACATCACCGTGATTCATATACAATCAGAAAGCTACAAACGTCCTTTAATATCCAATTCGCTCTACCTCGGAAATAATATATTTTCATATATGTTACCAAAGGGGAATTTTTTAGTTGATAATAAGTCCACCGTCCCGTGGGGTCGAACCAGCGACGGACGAGGACTCAGGACTATAGGGACGCACTAACCCATTCGGCCACAAGAGAGGTTATAAGTGAATATCGCCTCCCATCAACTCACCCGTCGAACTCAGGTGTTTTGCATTTGGAGATGATATCCACCCACCTCTGCCATGTTGACCGTGTAGTGCGTTTGTCGCACGTAGCCTGATCATTTCCTATCACTCCCTCAGGTTGGTGTTCATAACACTTATCACTGCAAGCTAGCTGGTGTTTCTTGCACAGGCTCCAGTGGAGGGCTTTTGCTACTGAATCTTGCCTCTTTTTGTACTGGTTCCGTGCAAGTGCCGGACATTCGCTTGCTATGGATATGGAATATGCCAGTGGAAATTGTACCCGTAATCATACTAGGCACGATCCCAAGATCCCTGAGAAGGAATCTGGAAAAACTAGATGCCGAAGTAGCTGCAGGACTCATGCAGAAAAGTGTGCTACTAGAAGCAGCGCACATATATAGTGAGGTAGGATTCAACCCTGAACCCCACACTATAAAACCACCCAGTCGAATAGGATGACTATGATAGACCAAAATAATAATAATAATAATAACAATAACAATAAGCAATTTTTGATTGGGTGTCGATGCCGGAATGGGGTTAGTAAATAATAATGACAATAATAATAATGATAAGCGGTTTTTGATTGGCTGTCGAAGCCGGAAGGGGTGGGTGTGCTCCCCCTATAAGCTGGGAGCAGAATGACTCATCCAGCGGAATCTGGCTAACCGGCGGTAGTTCTAACTACGTTCCTAATAGAGGATTTGCATGACCAGTAATGGTTCACCTTCGTGAGACTAGTTTCATTTTGAAAGCTGGCGAGAGAGAGAGAGAGAGAGAGAGAGAGAGAGAGAGAGAGAGAGAGAGAGAGAGAGAGAGAGAGAGAGAGAATCTGTTTCGCGTCTGCCAAAGAAATACAGAATTTTCTGATGCGCAAGATCGTTCAGTTGAAGAAAGAGTGAAATTTGGTCATTATGTCGTTGCTTCCAGTGAAGAATTTCAGTTTGAACATGGCTACAATGTATGCTGAAATAACAGAAAACATAAAAATACTTGCGATATCCCCCCCCCCCTCTCTCTCTTTTTCTCTCTCTCTCTCTCTCTCTGTGTCTAATGGGTGAGTGCTGTTGCTGTTTCCCATGTGTCTAAGGAACAGCTGAGTTGTCCAGGAAGAAAAAGGGAGTTCTGTTACAGAGGAACATCCTTAAAGCAGAAAATGTCTGGTTGATTCTTGGGTGGAAGGCACTCAAAAAATAATCCACCTTTTTGAAATGAATATTACTATTCCATCATTTTTATCATTAACAGAGTGTCTAATTTTAAGCACTATAAGAATTTATAGATTCACCTACTTTTAAGCACTATAAGAATTTATAGATTCACCCGTGTTCCTACAATAAACAGAAAAGAATTTATTCCAAGAGGTTGCACAAAGGCGAAGAGAACCAGACCAGGAAAAGACTGAGGAACGGGCAGAGTTCTGCTTGAGGCGTTGTCTTCGAGCAACGTCTTTGGAGACTGCATTGACTGACGTACAGTCTGGAATACGAAACAATGAAAAATCAGCCGCACCTGGTGATCGAGCAGTTACTGTCTCAAGCTGAATGGGTAGAGGACACAAAAGTAAAAATGCATACAATAAATAACATAATTATATTCTAATTATTTTTTGTTCATGAAACTAAAATAAAGGTATTCAAGAAATCTATATGAAGGCTACTGGCTATCTTTTAAAAAGAAATTAGAATATCTACAGAGAGAGAGAGAGAGAGAGAGAGACTAGACTGTGAAGAAGGGTACTATGGCAAAACTGGCAAATCATGTAAAGAGCGAAGCAAACAACATCTGCAGAACATAAGGCATTATAATCAGACGTCGGCAGTTGCCAAACACAGTTGGGATAATTAACATAAAGTAGACTGGAAAAATATGAGTTTTCTGTACAGGAACACCAACAAAACGTCTAGACTGGTTGTAGAGAACGCCTTCATAACTTGCGCCAACAACACAATGGCAGGGAACACCTTAAACGGCTTTGAAGACAGCATATCCAGAAAAATCGTATACTCCACAGTAGCAAGGAAACGCAGGAAAAACCCAAGAGAACGCACAGAGAACGGACACCTGGAAGAAGGGAGCAGAGAAAGACCAAGATCACAAGAGGGTGGGGGTCACACAGGAGGAGCTAGGCGATTATAGGATTAAAAGTACCCAGCACACAGATATAAATACAGCTGGACTACGCGTCTCCTCATTGTACGGATACTTGATAATGTGGACTGTTTGTCCAAGAAAGCTTGTAACTTTTTCTGAATAAATAATCCATTTGATACCATCCAGTTTGAATGAGGTCCTTTTAGTAATTCTACTAATGCACAGAACAATTGTGTAATTGATAAAGTTAATATATACTCGTATATATATATATATATATATATATATATATATATATATATATATATATATATATTGTCAAGGATTTACATTCCTCCCTCCTATTTAGCTGCTATCTAGCTACCTTCTAGGAAAAATCACCATTTAAGTTAACTTATAATTGGCGCCAATGTGGCAGAACCCAGTTGTTTTCCACTTATATGGACCAAGGATGCATGCCTTCGTAACCTTCAGGAAATACCTGGCCCTACCACACAATAGGTCTCCTTCTTTCAACCCCCCCTCCTACTAGCACACACCTAGATTCCCCCCCCCCCTTTTGGGGTAATGTTTTCAAAGTAGGCTCAGGGATGAAATAGACGTTAGGGCATAAACCACTCGGGGGAAGCTAGCACCTTAAACCTTAGGCTCATTATCTTTAAGACCGCTATTCCTTTGATCTTTTTACTGGCAAAGAATTCGCTTTCAGGTAAAGGCCTATCACTCCGACGCCACCGCTCGAAAAAGAAAGGACAAGCAGACTCACTCCAGCCACTGATCAGACTGCATCTCTGTCTCAGGTGATGGCCCAACTTCACAATCGTACGCCTGAGACGTGGTATTTCGGAGCTCAAATATTAGTCTGAAATAGGTAAGCCGAGAGTGAAATTGGCGCCAGTCACCCCTGTCTCTCTTAACTGAATTCCTTCCATTTCTCTCAGTTACCTCCAAGCTTAATCCCTTCCTTTCCCAAGCTTCCCCCTTTGTGTGACGGCGAGCACATGTTCCTTGTTTCAAAAGCCCAATCCAATATGATTCCAAGATTGTGATCAAGTGATTTCTTACGTTTATCATCTGGGCTACGTAATGTTTAGAATTTAAGAACGTGCATTTGTGTAATACTTTTATAGAGAGATTTCATTTCTCTTTTCGTGTGGTGTTAACTCATAACCTCTCATCCAGGGGAGACATCATCTGCTCAGTTGCCAATCTTTGTCTGCTAATTCTGACTGCCATTCAAATTTCGCAACCATTCCTGGTCGCAGCCTGACTGCAAGATTCCGTTGCTGACCCCACAGAAATTATTTACATGAATTGATTCCATTACCCTGGAGTTCATCCCTTTGAAGAATAACCAACAGAGACGATTTAATGTAACCGAGTTATTGTTATAACGGGAATAATTGTACCTTGGCCCCTTCATATTGAAATTGCTTGTTTGCCAAGTACTGTGTTATTGCTCACTGTATATAATTGATGTGCCTGCCCACTGGTTATGATTTGCATTCTGTTTTGTCTTCTTGCATACTTGCCCAGTCTCTGTAAATAAACCGCCTTTTAATTGTAAAAGAAGTCTAATTTCAAATGGCGACCTTGATCATTTATTTGTAAATCCAGGAAAAATCTAAGGTGAGTTCCAAATAACTTTTTTTTGTTTATAAACTCGGGCCCCCTTGGTTCTTTGGCAGTGCATTATAATAAATTGTTCCAATCCTCTCCCCAACCAAGCCCCCAGTTTATAACAATATATATATTGTTAGTGTTTTTTTGTATCTTTTTAGCCAGAAAAGATGGGATATGGGTGATCCCGAAGCGCAGCTATTAATAAATTTGTCAATGATGAGCTGACTGTTCTTCCTGTACATACATCCTACTATATATATATATATATATATATATATATATATATATATATATATATATATATATATATATATATATATATATATATATATATATATATATATATATATACTATATATATATATATATATATATATATATATATATATATATATATATATATATATATATATATATATATATATAAATACATATAGTGTAGACTCGTGTGCATGTGTGTGTGTCTACATACATTAATAAGCTGTTACAATACGTTCACAAAACAATCCCATTAGTGAAACATCGGCAAGTTTTACCAAAGTATTGAAGCCAATTGAACCTTCGCACCTGTGGCGCGTCTGATCGAGGCCACCGGGAGTACAAGGCTATTTCACCCTCCGGCCGCGTCGTTCTAAGTAGGCTGACCTGGCTATCAAACACTGGGACGGGCTGGTGACATTGTAAGTCTGTGAAGAACTCATTATCTGAAGGTTTTATGCATTCATACATACATACATACATACACACACATTATATATATTTATATATATATATATATATATATATATATATATATATATATATATATATATATATATATATATATATATATATATATGTATGTATGTATGTATTATGTATGTATATGCTATATTGTATAAGAGTGAGAAATACTGTAGAAATAGAGAGAGAGAGAGAGAGAGAGAGAGAGAGAGAGAGAGAGAGAGAGAGAGAGAGAGGCATATATCCTGCAAAAGTAAATTTTGATGTGAAATAATGGGAAACTCACATTTAACTAGCTAACATTTCCCCACGACCCCAGATGTAGTTAGCATAGCGCGTTTCTTTATTTTAATACTGCAATTTCCCCATAGGCCTAGTCTGCACATATTATTATTTTATATATATATATATATATATATATATATATATATATATATATATATATATATATATATATATATGTGTGTGTGTGTGTGTGTGTGTGCGTGTGTGTGTGTGTGTATGGGCCTGACCTCTTACAAAAAACATGTATACATACACACACTCATATATATACTAAAAACATGCAATAAAATAATAATTATGCGCTTACTTTGCTAAAGTGTGCAGTTTTCTCTTCTTTTCTTTAGACACTTGTGTTTTTTGTGCTTGGAGAGAGTCTTTTTCCTTCTGACAATAGTTATTTAAGAGAGAATTCGTTGATGCCCAGACAATCATCTTTTCTATTTTCTCTAATGGACGACCATTCTCACATTCTTCCAAATGAAAATGAGCATCATCTTCCCTTAGAATGCCGAGAGTGATATTCATAACAAGCTGCCTCCGATTTCTTGAAGATTTGAAAGTGTCATTCTGAGTGAGTTTGTTTACAATTATGCAGTTGTATCTCATCTCACTATATTTATTGTTGCGCTGTCAGGGAAAAACAAGGACCCTCTGCTGACGCCCTTTGTATAATCTAAATTCGAATCCTGGTCCTTCTCTTCATTGGTAACTTCAGCTCTTGTTAAGATCTCTAAGCATGATTTGCATTTCATTTTTTTATTTACACTGTAACAACAGTAACCTGCTAAATAAGTTATAACAGGAAGAACGCCATTACATCCTTCAATATCATGTTGTGTTACCTTAATACCAATATCAGAAGATTCATCTATTTCAGAGTTATTCATGTTCGCCCAATTTATCTCAATAAATGTTTTTAGTGTGATGCCTTTTCCCTGGAATGGTAAAACCATTTTCATTAATGATATTTTTCTAATTTTCTTCTCGCATTCAAACACTTGCCTAACTGATGTGTCATAATTTCCCCCAGCAAGTTGTCGATAGTCCCCAAACCTGGATTCCAAATGATCTGTTTGAAATTTTCCTGGAAGAATATAATTCAGATTAAGCTCATCTTTACAATATTTGGTTAATTCAGCAATTGCATACGTTGTGTGCTTTAATGATGTGAATGCTTCTCTCGTTAATTTTCCTCCTGGAACTTTCTCCCAATTATCTAACCAGTCTAAAAATCTTAACAGAAAATTGTATTTTCTATCATTTTCATCACAAGTAAGTGGGGAACAGTATTCATTATTAATTCTTAATTCTTTTCCCTTTCAATATTGACTTTACATTAACTATTGACCACCAAATCCAAAATATCTCTATAGAATTTGCTGTATCATTGTAATTAGGCAATTTTTTCTCTTTTCCAATATTTCGCGTTGCTTGAACAATATATTCATTAAAAATTTTTAGGACTAAATTCACGTTTTGTTTTTCAAATGTCGATGGCCGCAATCCTTTTATTGTTAACTTATAAGATTGTCTTAACAATAATTCTGACTCTACTAAATGCAAATCCTCTAATGATTTCCAGGGAGCGAAGGATACATTTGGTTCGCTACAAATTTCGCTGAATGGAAATTTTGGAGATACCATTGTTTTGGATTCATCTTTGAGACCCAGCCAGTTATTTCTGACACACTTCAGTATGTGTACAGTATCAAACAAGAAAAACAAAGGTCTGCATTTTGCAACTGGATGGGAGTAGGCAAAATGCGACATCGCTTTTTCGTTTATCGCATTATTATCAGTAATGACACTGATTACTTTAAATCTAATTTTTTCCAACCCTAGTGTTACTTTTTTTTATAACATGGAATAGCGTTTCTGCTTTTATAGTTTTTACCGTACCACATCTCGAAATTTTGATAGAACAGCACCTGTCATGAAAGCATATGCAGTGGTTGCTGCTTCATTGCTGTCAAATGCAGATCCTATTACAGCACCTCCCGTATAATGAAAAAAAGGCTTCAAATGTATCTCGTCAATCATTAATGTTACTGTTTTGTCTGTGGGTTGTAATGATTTTGATTTTTGCCTGATATACGAAAGAAAATGATCATCATATATACTGCTCTATTTCTGGACTAAGTTGCTTAGATATAAAAACCCGCCTGATCGTTGACATACTGGGTAAAATGAACCATCTTCTTCTATCCCTAAAGAATCTGTAACCTCGAGGTGAAATATTGCATAGCAAAGATGAAGAAACCAAAAGATCTGTGGAATACTGAATGCTCTTTTGAGTCATCAAGTTTAGTTGCTCAAAGATAAATTTCAAAGTCATTGAATGCTTGAATGGTTGGTCTATTATAGTGATTAGAAAAGTTAAAATTAATTGAATAATAGCAACTGGGTTTATGGAAGAGCTACTTTGTCTGTCATCCTTTCTCATTTCTTGTGACATGACTTCGATGGTATTTGTATCTATCTGACACATGAGAAGGAATGATATCATACAGTCGTGCAACTCACGTGCGGCCACATTCATTATCGATAGACGCCTGGACAGATTTATCAGGATGTATCTATCTATCTCTCAGTACAGAAAGACATCATCATATTAGGAGAAGGTGAAAGCGATATGTAACTAATCAAGAGATAAATAAGGTTCTTTGTGAATTATGTCCCAGTACTTCTTATCCAGCTTAAGTTTCCTCCAAAGTTCTTGCAAATCCCTAAATCCAATTTGCGTTTCGTATTCCTTACTTAGCATCCGATATACTACTTTCAATTGCTACTTTGATTGCGGTTTCTTCTATTAATATATACTTTGTCTTTTAGAATCGGGTGACTCTCTTCGATGTTCACTTAGGTTCAAATATTGAGGATAGCTTGGAAACACTGTGGGAACACCATTTTCTTTTATATATGGATGCTTTAATTTTGCAGTTATTTTCCTTCCAGATTTTTCACCCACAATAGAAGTTTCCCTCACAATATCATCAGGATGAAAATGCTGTTCACAAACCTGCAACTGCAATGATATGCGACACTCAGGAAACGTATCAACTATTTCATGGAAGAAAATAAATTTTAATTTCTAAGGCCATCTATTATACCGGGGGAAACTGTCATATATTCCAAAAAACTGTAAAAAATAATACCGAAATTATAACGGTTGTATCAGTTTATCATCATTCAAAAAAAACAACCGAAATAAAGTTTTAAGCTAGCCTATTACCCATACACTGCAATTACTTGTATTTGTATAGCTACATATTTTTGCGATTCAAGTACATATTGCTAATAAAATTAATATCATCTGCCAAGTGATATCATTGGATATATACATACATATATACACATACACACACACACACACACACACATATATATATATATATATATATATATATATATATATATATATATATATATATATATATTTAATGTTTTAACTATGTCTACCATAAAACTAGAAAAGGTGCTGTCCATCTCTTTCTTTCATATATATACATATATATATATATATATATATATATATATATATATATATATATATATATATATATATATTAAATGTTTTAACTATGTCTACCATAAAACTAGAAAAGGTGCTGTCCATCTTTCTTTCATATATACATACACACACATATATATATATATATATATATATATATATATATATATATATATATATATATATATATATATATATATATATATATATATATATATATTAAATGTTTTAACTATGTCTACCATAAAACTAGAAAAGGTGCTGTCCATCTCTTTCTTTCATATATACATATATATATATATATATATATATATATATATATATATATATATATATATATATATATATACATACATATATATATACATATATATATACATATATATAATATATATATTTGTGACTTCTCATACTCTTTATCAGTTCTTCGTCAATGGCTTGGAAATAAAGTTGAAACCGGTCAGGACATACACCCCGTTTCTTATTTTTCACCTGTGGTTATGTGTGATATATATAAATATATATATATATATATATATATATATATATATATATATATATATATATATATATATATATATATATATATATATATATATATATATATATATATATATATATATATATATATATATATATATATATATATATATATATATTTATATATATCACACATAACCACAGGTGAAAAATAAGAAACGGGGTGTATGTCCTGACCGGTTTCAACTTTATTTCCAAGCCATTGACGAAGAACTGATAAAGAGTATGAGAAGTCACAAATATATATACTACAAGAACAGTACTGACGAACATGCACAACCGTTAGAGACTACATATCCCTCCTCCTGTGGTTATGTGTGATAAATGAATCACGTACAAAAGTGATAATAATCATATATATATATATATATATATATATATATATATATATATATATATATATATATATATATATATATATATATATATATATATATATATATATATATATATATATATGAAATAGACAGATACACGGACAGGCAGAGAGAGAGAGAGAGAAATATGCTTAACAAATTATCAGCATACCCGATGATTCTCCGTAGGACGAAAATTTTCTCTCTTGATGTTTCTTAGGCATTTCTCTTTCACTTCCCCATTTTCAGGAAACCTGAAAATATGAACTTTTGGTCCGTTGTCGTGATTTCCCTTGCATTTAGGTAGGCAGCACTTGTAAGGCATCTTCTTCCAGGAGCAGGCTGGTGTGGTATTGTACACAATAATTCTATTAGTCTTTTTCTTCTTTAAATCTTATTTTTCAAATTCAATAATTGTTCGTCCACATAAACTCACCAGCACTTAAATGTATTGTCCTAAATTTCACTTTAGAATTTGACTCCAGGCAGCGTGACCTCACTCGGTCAGTGACCCAGAAGGACTTCTGAATGATAGTACTGAACTCTCAGCCAGGTCAGCCTACATACGAAAAGTAGAAGGGATTTAAATGCCCGGGGGAAATAGTGTACTCCCGGTGGCCTCGGTCTGATTCGTTTCCTGACGGACAGTCGTTATAACCCCCAACCCCAAACCCCCTTTGGACATCATCATCATCATCCAGGTGCCATATCACCAAGGACGTCGGCAATCATGGCTCGCCACTCCTCTCTATTTCCGGCTCTCTGCAGCAACTGAGCTGCAGACATTCTTCCTCCAGTCATTCTCACCAATCCATCCATATATTTTTGTCTAGGTCTTCCTCTTGGCCGACTTCCATTGATTTTACCAGTGAGAGAGAGATGTTCTAGTTCTTGTCTTCTCACTATGTGACCCACAAACCGCATTTGTCTACCTCTCACTGAAGCCAAAAGTTCTCTCTCAATGCCTACTCTCTCTAATACCTGCTCATTAGTTTTCCTTTCTGTCCATGATATTTTCAGCATCCTTCTCCAAAACCACATTTCTGCAGCCTGTAACCTCTCCTCATCTGCCTTCCTCAAGGTCCAAGTTTCACAGCCATACAACAATACAGACCAAACAAAACATTTCACAAATCTTCTCCTAAGATTCATCGATATTTTTGAGTTGGTGACTAATTTCTTTATCTTACCAAATGCATCTTTTGCCATGGATATTCTCTTCCTGATCTCTTTTTCGCATTTTCCATCACTTGTGACAGTGCATCCTAAATAATTAAAACTATCGGTTTGTTTAACTGTTTCAGCATTAATTCTTATATCTGTTCTTGGGGGGATTTCATCTTTGGAGATAACCATAACTTCTGTTTTCTTAATATTTATTGACAGACCTCTTTCTCTGCTTGACTCGTGTAAAGTACTGACTAAAGCTTGAAGTTTATCATGAGAGTCTGCAACAAGTGCTGTATCATCAGCATATCTGATATTATTAATATTGACTCCTCCAACCTTAATTCCTTCCATATCTCTGAGATCTCTCATTATCATTTCACTATATAAATTGAAGAGATCAGGTGATAACACACAACCCTGTCTTACACCTCTCTTGATGTGCCGAGTCTCTGATTCGTCATTTTCTACTTTCACTGATGCCTCTTGATTCCAATATAAATTCTTAATCAATCTTAGATCTTTCCCATCGATATTTATCTGTTCCAATATCCTTATAAGGTCTACATGTCTAACCCGATCAAAAGCCTTTTCATAGTCAACAAAACAAATATATAGATCTTCTTTCACTTCTATTGCTCTCTCCATCAACATTCTCAAAATAAAAATTGCATTTCTTGTCCCTTTATCTCTCATAAAACCACACTGTTCATTGCCAATCTCTGGGAGTATCTTATTTCTTATTCTGTTCAAAACAATCCTTAATATTATTTTTGTGATCTGACTCATGATACTGATAGTCCGGTGTTTATTGCACTCAAGTGTTCCTGGTATTTTTGGCATTGTTATAAATGTTGATTTGTACATCTGTGTTGCAGGCTCTCCATCTTCATATATTCCTTCCACTATTTCCATTAATATATCAGTGATGTATTCTCCCAGAGCTACCAACATCTCTGCTGCTATTCCATCATCACCTGTTGCTTTATCGCTTTTCAATTGTTTTAAAGGTGCCTCTATCTCTGATCTGATTATACTTGGTCCCTCTCCGTTGTCATTGAAGTCTAGATGTTCTATTCTATCATCATCAAATAATTCTCCAATATATTCCGTCCATCTTTCCAATATTTCTTTTGACTCCATTACTATGGTTCCATCCGCTTTTTTGATACCAGTGCTGATACTTCTCTTCTTTTTAAAAGTAATTTCTTTCACCTTATCATACTTTCTCCGTTCATCCCTTTTATCCAAATCTTCTACCTCCTCACAAATCTCATCCATCCATTTCTCCTTTGCCCTTGTGCATTCCCTCTTAATAGTTCTATCCAGAGCTCTATATCTATCTTCATTTTTACCCTTCTGTAGCCTTCTTTCATCCATCATTATCAAGATATCTTCTGTCATCCATTCTCTCCGAGCTCTCCTTTCTGTTGTTGGTATTATTTCATTACCTTCTCTTATTGCATTTTCCATATTTTGCCACTTTTGCTGAGGATGTTGGAGCACTGGGCCTTCCTCCTTAAGCTGGTCATATCTATTTCTTACAATTATATTATATTGGTTCTTCATTTCCTCTGTTTTCAATAATTTCAGTTGCCTCTTTGATTTAGGTGTACTCTTCCTCTGATTTTTCAACTTCACCATCACTGTTGCTACAACTGGTACATGGTCACTATTACAATCGGCTCCTGGGTAGGTTTTCACTTGCTTGACAGAGTTCCTAAATCTTTTATTGATGGTTAGAAAGTCTATTTGGTTTCTAACTCTGTCACCAGGGCTTTTCCATGTCCAGAGATGTCTTGGGTGGTGCTTAAACCAGGTGTTTGATATAATCTGTTCTCTCTCTAAGCACCAGTCTACAAATCTGTTTCCTCTCTCATTTCTTCTACCTAATCCAAAAGGCCCAACAATATCCGCTGTTCTTCCTTGTCCCACCTTCGCATTGAGGTCACCAATAACCATAATTACTTCATGCTCTTTGCACTGCTCTCTTGCCTGATTTAACTCTAGATAAAATTGATCAACATCCTCTTCATCATGTTCAGATGTAGGTGCATATACTTGTATTATGCATATATTGAATGGTGTGGCTTTTATACGCACCAACAAAATCCTGTCAGATACAGCCCAATAGCCTATCAAACATGGTTTCACAGATTTGTCTAGAATCACACCAACACCTCTCTCAGCACTCTGGCCTCCCGAGTATATGAAGGTTCCTCCTGTTGAAGTTGGAGAACATCCCACTCCTGGCCATCTAACCTCACTAAGCCCTAATACTTGTAGCTTCATTCTTTCCATTTCTCTCTCTACATTCATTTTCTTTCCAGCCTGATATAATGTTCTAACATTCCAAGTAGCTATCCTTATTTTCCTTGTTTTCTGTTGTCTTTGGGTTGTTATTACATTTCTTTCTTTTCTTTTTGGGGCAGTAGCTTGATGACGGTCAAATGCCACCTGCACCACATGACTAGTTTGACCGGGCGAGACAACCACATCATCCATTCTGACATAGTTCCCACTAACGCCGTTCATCTGTAATCTTCTTTGTGACATAGCCATGATTATTCTTGGAGGTTATACATGGTGAGGTCTCCAGTTCTCTTCCATGCTATGGTTATAAGCCATAGACCTAGCCTTTACCTAAAAAGGTTGACCATACAAGGCAGTAGGGGTTTTAAATTGGGAGTTTTCCTTCTCCTTAGCCTTTAACTAAAAAGTTTATCCACAAGGCAGTGGAGCTGTACCCTAGCAAGGGAGGTTTACAGGTACTACACCTTTCCCAAGGGTGACCTGGAGGTAGTTGCAATTCAAGGTAACCTCATTATGTCCTTTAGCAAAAGCTTTGCAACCGGATACAGTTTAGCCTCATATCCAGGAGGATATATATATATATATATATATATATATATATATATATATATATATATATATATATATATATATATATATAATATTATATATATATATATATATATATATATATATATATATATATATATGTATATATATATATATATATATATATATATATATATATATATATATATATATATATATATATATATATATATATATATATATATATATATATATATATATATATATATATATATATATATATGTATATATATATATATATATATATATATATATATATAATATATATATATATATATATATATATATATATATATATATATATAGATATATATATATATATATGTATGTATGTATATTATATATATATATATATATATATATATATATATATATATATATATATATATATATATATATATATATATATATATATATACATCACGAAGGAAGCAGTAGGGAAAGGCAGCCTCATCATCTACAGTTTATTTTCAATGCCAACGTTTCGCGACGAATTCCAAGTCGCATTTTCAAGGCTATAAAATATAATATAATTTGTGAACATCAATAACAAATTAATGCAATGACAACAGCTCTTTCTGTAGTAAAAATATTTAAAAACAAAACACATTCCAATAAGTAAAAGGAGTTCACTAAAATCTTAAAACAACCTACCTATATGAAGGAAAGAACAAGACTAATATAAATAAGTAAAAACAGAGTGAGGAAAACCAGTCCTCAGTGAAATTGTTTATAGCCTAGTTTGGACAACTGGTTTTCCTCACTCTGTTTTTACTTATTTATATTAGTCTTGTTCTTTCCTTCATATAGGTAGGTTGTTTTAAGATTTTAGTGAACTCCTTTTGCTTATTGGAATGTGTTTTGTTTTTAAATATTTTTACTACAGAAAGAGCTGTTGTCATTGCATTAATTTGTTATTGATGTTCGCAAATTATATTATATTTTATAGCCTTGAAAATGCGACTTGGAATTCGTCGCGAAACGTCGGCATTGAAAATAAACTGTAGATGATGAGGATGCCTTTCCCTACTGCTTCCTTCGTGATGTATACTTCGAGCCTCAGCTCCGGCCCTTATATGTATATATATATATATATATATATATATATATATATATATATATATATATATATATATATATATATATATATATACTGCTTTACGTTACCGTGGCTCCCTGTTCTCGACAATTTTTTAAGATAGGGTTGTTGCTAACTGCTCTTTTACACAAATCTGTGACCCATCTTACTCATTTAATTACCAGGTGAATACACTACAGAGGTCAACTAAGGCTCAGTGAATTTATGAGGAAATGGACTTGCATCATACTGGCCCGCTCTGAGAGAGAGAGAGAGAGAGAGAGAGAGAGAGAGAGAGAGAGAGAGAGAGAGAGAGAGAGAGAGAGAAATAACAACCGTGAGATATTAGTATTCCACCATCAAATACTTTTACATTATTACATTTAAAAACGGAAGATTTCACCCAGAATTTTAATCAGCGAGAGGAGAGACGTAAGTGAGATGAGATGTGATGCTGGAAGTCTTGCCTGGTTTCGTACTGGTCATTGTAGACTTTGTGTTATCTCTCTCTCTCTCTCTCTCTCTCTCTCTCTCTCTCTCTCTCTCTCTCTCTCTCTCTCTCTCTCTCTCTCTCTCTCTCTCTCTCTCGCTTCGTCGCAGAAGTGCCTGTCAGACTCATCTCGCAAATGAGTCGACCCGCTGAATGTTACAGACTTACTGAGACAAAACCAAACACAAAATGTTAGGGTCATTTGACCAAGATGTCGGTATATATCAGCTAAACATTTCATTAATCAATAAGTTGGAATAAACGATGATGAGGTTACTTTCTTCTTCATAAGGAATATTAACAAAAAAAGTAAGAAATATATATTTACAGAGAACTAGGTGAATTGAAAAGAAACAAGGGACACAGCAATTAACGTGAATAGCCTGCAAATTACTTACCAACGTAGCACTGTATTGTATCAGACTGTTTCATTAATGAAAACTCCCTTATTTGGAGTTAAGCAACTGGACTCTTACTGCGTAAAAATTCCCCCGAGATAAACTGTTCTTGTGGTGAGATTATAACAAATTCTCCTGCTAACAGTAAGATGATAACGACTATCATTTGTAATTTTCTGTAAAAGGAAACTGTTGAGATGCTATTTGTCTGTTCCTCCGCACTTTTCTGTCCGCTCTCATCTTAAAAACTACCGAGGCTAGAGGGCTGCAAATTGGTATGTTAATCATCCACCCTCCAATCATCAAACATACTAAATTGCAGCCCTCTTCCCTCAATAAATTTTATTTAATTTAAGGTTAAAGTTAGCTATGATCGTGCGTCTGGCACCGCTATTTATGCCAAAAACACAGGCCACCACCGCGCAGTGGCTGAAGGTTTCATGGGCCGTGGCTGAGAGTTTGATGGGTCGTGGCTGAGAATTTCATACAGCATTATGCTCTGTACAGAAAACTCGATTGCGCCGAAGAAACTTCTGCCCATTTTTTACTTGTTATTGTGAGACGAGGGGCGTCACCTGTTGTAAGTTAGGAAAGGGGCCTCACTATTATAGCTTTTAACACACCGGTTTTTCTTTTTAATATATCGGTATTCAATTTTTAAGTGTATTGAATATACATTAAGAATATGATATCCACCGAGACCGGCTGGTCATTACTTTTGTATTTTATGCTGATTTTGATTTGACCGTCCGCTAAGGTATGATTTTCGAGGAAAATAGCACTACCCCGTAGGGGGAGAGTGCCGTCAGTATACCTCAGGCGGTGCACTGTAGGCATTACTTAAGGTTCCATGCAGTGTGCTTTCAGCCCCTAGCTGCAACCCCTTTCATTCCTTTTACTGTATCTACGTTCCTATTGTCTTCCTTCCATAATACTTTCCACCCTCTCCTAACAATTGTTTCAACATTAGTTCCAGCGCTGAATGACCTCACAGGCCCAAGCGTTTGCCCTTTGGCCTAAATTTTATATTACAATTCCAATTCCGAAAAATAGCACTAGACCTAGTGTACGATGTACATTCATGTTAATTAATGACTAAACCAGATAAGCTAATAGACCAGTGGTTCTCAAACTTTTTTGCCTAGCGCCCCCCTCTGCATTATGTATAGATCCCACGCCCCCCTACCCCTGAAATTTTTGCCAGCTATAATCTATAAACAGTTTATTGTCTATTTGTATGCTATAATACTTATCATAACAATAAAAGACAATTCATAAACTAGATTTGCAATTAAAATTGACTTATATTTTGAATTTTTGGCATGTTTTGAGATAATAATTAGAAAATATATGGACGCAGTGATAACGTTTTTGGCAATTTTGTAATTAACATCACACATTAAAAAAAATAATAGGCACCATCTGGCAACTCTGCTTGCGCCCCCCTTGAAAGCCTCTGGCGCCCCCCTAGTGGGACGCGCCCCCCAGTTTAAGAATCACTGTAATAGACAAAAGACTCTTTAAAAAGCAAATAAACAGAAAGCAAACGGTACATGGTAGAGAAATGGTTGAGTAAAAGCATCGGAAGGGCGAAAGCCACAGTGCCACACGCCACCATAATTGGCAGTTCATAAAGGTGCAACCCCAGGTTAGCGATTAAGGGGAGACCTTTATCTAGGACCGGAAAACAGGAGATTGAGAATATGCAAATGTCGTCATATTGCGAAGGCTCACACCCTCTCTGTAAGGGAGAACAAAAGATAGCACTTTCAGACATTTCTTAGATTTGGGGAACAAATAAGAACTTCTGATAGGTATATTTAGCGCTCAAAACCGAACAGTATATAAGAAGGTCATTCGACGATGTCTCTTTTTCTTCTTTTCTTCCTTTCTAACATCATATCGTCGTCATTGGCCAAAAACCAGTTAGTGCTGCATATTTATTAAGAGACATCGACGCTACTTTTTGGAACGGAAAATGATTCAGACGTCAAATACGGAAGCAGCAAAACTTTTACTGATTGTAGAGAAATAGAAAAGTGAAATGAATAAATGTCTGCACCACCCGGTGTCGATTCTGACCACTGGAATGATTTATGAGCTGCACGAACAGCTCCATCAATCCTGTCGGTGTTGAAGGAAAGTTACGCAAATAAAATATAAAACCTACGGCATTTTGGGCAGACAGTTTCAATCCAGACGTGATCGGATTCCGATTCATATCGCAAGTTCCTCGTTTCTACCTAGATACTTTTCACTGCGCAAAAAGAGAGGCTCGAAAATCCAACACAGTAACAGTTATTATAAAGGGAAGAGTTTTTTTTTTTTATTGAAGAAAGCTTTTCCCTCTAGCGTGCTTGTTATGAAATTACATTAGGAATTGGATGAAAAAGATGTCAACATCGTTTGTTTGTGAGTTTTACTGAAAGAGCCGTTTGATAATGAATATGAAAGACCATTTGCTTTATTATAGATTTTTCTGTTCTGAGTGCGTAACTGCTGATCAGCATAATGTCGAGAGGCATAAGAAATAAATGTTAATATATATATATATATATATATATATATATATATATATATATATATATATATATATATATATATATATATATATATATATATATATATATATATATATATATATATATATATATATATATCTATATATATATATATATATATATATATATATATACTCCTACACCACGTTTTTGTACTAAATTTAAAGTAAAAGGACTAAGTAATTAAATAAGGCAAATCTGGTATGATTCACTTTAAGAAATTCGCCCCTAAAATCTCTCACCACTGCCTTTTGGGGGGAGAACCCCTTTAAATCCCTTCCTTGTCCAAAGTGCTGTCGGAAATCCCTAAAATTCCAGGTATGGACCCCTGCCAATCGTCGCCCGAGGCAGGCCAGCTGGCGGACGGACCACGTGCGTTCCGCCATTTTGATTTTGAAACCATGTTGCCTGCAGTTCCCACGTGGACAGAGCGATGACAACGCCACCTAGGAAGTGAAAGCCGTAAGTTCCGACGCTATAAAAGGGTCCTGGACGAGATGCTATGATTACGGGCTGCTCGAGGAGCAAGAGCCTGTGCTGGCACAAGGCCAGCTAAATCTAAAACAACAACGACGCTATGCCTCAGAATTGTCGGCGGCGCCACAGACTCCAGAGCTCCGTCCCTTGCTCTATCCACTGACTATTTCAGACACGTGGCTGGCAGTAAAAAGTAACTTTTGATGTGAATTAATTCGCTCCTTCACTGGATCTCATAAGAAGAAACTTCAACACCTAAAGATAGGTAAAGTACCAGGATATAAGGTTTTTCTTCAGTCATGTTCACCTATTTTCTCTATCTATGTTCCTTTCCTTTTCATAGTGCGATATAATTACAGTGAGACCTGTATTGCTTTATATTTTTTGCTGTCTAATTTGCAAAACAGTTATGAGAAGAGTAACGTAATCGTTTGATGTACGAGTATTGGGAATCGAGTTCAGTTTAGGCATCTTCTATGCGATCCCTTGATTCCTTCATTACAGTGCTAGAGCCAGCATCATTTGTGTGCTTAGCAGCCCTCTTTACTTCGTTTCAACAACTTTGAAGCAGGCAAGCCATTTGTATTCCCTCCTGGAAATTCCCGTCAATTGCGTCGCCTCATTACTCCAGAAATACGCTACCATTCTTCTGATGAGTTTCTTTTGTAAATATAATGAATTAAGTTAAACCCCAGAGTTTATCTAATCACTCCCACCTTGAAGTAGCCCTTCAGGAATATTTTGTTGTCTGTGATTTTAGCTGTCCCCAAGAGCAGGGTCCCGATTTTGTGGTAATTAAGGTAAGTTGTGCATCATCGTAGTATACCCTATTGATCGACCCCAGCTTTAAAATTATAACTATATATATATATATATATATATATATATATATATATATATATATATATATATATATATATATATATATATATATATATATATATATATTGTATGTATGTATATATAATATATATATATATATATATATATATATATATATATATATATATATATATATATATATATATATGTATGTATGTATGTATGTATGACGCATCACCACATGAAAAAATAAGAGGCTGGTTGTTGGACCTACAGCCTGTCTTACTTTTTCACCTGAAAAATAAACTTTTCAAAAGTGCGCTAAACAATTAAAAAGCTAATTAGTGTTGTAATTCAAATTGCAATAGCAACAATGAATAAAATAGTATAATGTTGATTGATATTGCTCGGAAATCATGTGATTCATAAACCATGCGTGATCAGAGTTTATATGTATGTATGTATATATATATATATATATATATATATATATATATATATATATATATATATATATATATATATATATATATATATATATATATATATATATATATATATATAATATATATATATATATATATATATATATATATATATATATATATATATATATATATATATATATATATATATATATATATATATTAAAAAGAACAAGATTTGCCCTAGCACTCCAAGGCAAGAACGTTATAGGAATCGCAGATTATGGAGGCAGGAAAAGAATTCCTCATATCAGTAGTTGCTAGACAAGTGGTTGGCGCCATGTCTATGTACTACTTACTGTATTTTCTACCAGTTTCCCTACCGATAGGAGCTGCTGAAGTTCATTTCCCGAATTACGATAAAAATAATTGAAATATTATGACAATTACTTTTCTATATCAATTTTATGTCATAAAAAGGGAATATATTCCTAAATATTTTCACTGTACGTAACATTCACGAACCCGTTTTATGATTTCAGTCTTACAAATCACATACAGTTTGTTGTCTCTGACAGTGGGCTGCATATTAACTCTTGTTTAACCTCACTGAAATTTAATTTCAGTGTTTTTTTTACTACCTTTAGCGGATATTTATCCTTTTGATAACAATTGCGTGTACCGCAATAAATAACCTTTTAATGACACCTACATAGTTTTGCATAAAAATTGGAGGAAATGTTTTCAATTTCCGACTTTGGAATCCGGTCGTTAATTAATTACGGTGAAATCAATCAATCAAAAGCCATAAATTCTTAAACTGGAATAATTGCTGTGAAGCGTCACGAGTGAGATTACTTTTCTTATTATCACTGCGGTCGCTTAGAGCCTACAGCATAACAGATTCAAGTAATAGCTGAAATAACGTGACAGTGTTATTATTTCCTTTTAGAACTTGTAGGTAGGGAAGAGTAAAATGAATAGACATGGCCGTCAGATGTCGTTATCGACGCTATTCAGACACTAAATGAAGGGCATGTCATTAACTTGATAAAAGTGAATGAAACATGGATAACGAAACAATAACAGGTTGATTGAACGCCCACGATAAGGCTTGAAGCAGTGGAAATCATAATAAAGAATTCATAATTTAAGAAAGGAAGTTCTTGATCTACTAATTGGTAATATTAAATTGGCAACGAAGAGTTTGTCGCTGGGACAGTTTTTCTTGATTGAACTGGCGTAGTTCCGCATGCCTGAGCCTTATCAACATGACGATGACCTGCGAGATAGCAAACCAAGCGTCCTCTGCCAAAGAAAGAAGTGAACCACAAATGAAGTTCAAACATTGGCTAATGAATTCGTCCTTTGGGAAAAAATTTATAATTGAAGGGACAACAGACGCCCTGCTAGAAAAATCATAATTTTTAAAGATATAACTCGTACCGTGCTGGACAATATTATCATTTCTGAAATCGTGGATACAGACAGACAGACAGACAGAGCTAATACCACTAATCTGCTTACCACGAAGAATTGGACCAGAGAAGGATCGTAAACACCATCACATAAATCCAGTTCATAAAAGAAGTGTGTTTTCATACTGGAGGACGTGTCTTATGGTAAGGACGGTTGGCTGATGAGATTCTATTATTGTTTATATCATCGTGTTTTCCGCAAAGGATACAGAGGAAGGCTAGTAGAGGACAAATCCACAGAGAATTAAGGCAGGAATGGCTGTTGCATCAATTGGGAAAACAAGAGCTAGATTAATGTAGTTATCTGATCTAATTTCATGCTCTAGAGCAGTTGTCTTCATCATTTTTAAGACCATGGTCCACTTCTGGCATTCCCAAATTCTCGTAGCCCACTTCCCTTCAGTTTTAGACTATAGGATTGTAATAAGTAAAAAAATTTTGCAGTCTATCTTTTATTAAAGAAATTAACCACTACACTGCAATCCCTGTAAATAAAACTCATGTACAGTACTTAAAACGTGAAGAAACAGTACTTTCAGGGCCAGAAAACGAATACACACAAAATTACTCTGTTGTTTTACATGTAACTGCTAACAAGGTCTAGCAGCTAATGCGATGGCTGAACTTGCTTATCCATTAGGCTAATACCCTTCAGATTTAGACGAAAGGATTTTACAGATTTAGATTACATGATTTTTATAAGTTCCCGAGGAAAACATACCTATGAAATTTTACTACAGTTTATTTTTTAGTTTTCTGTAAAAGAAAACTATTGTGACGGCTTTGTCTGTCCGTCCGCACTTTTTTTTGTCCGCACTTTTTCTGTCCGCCATTAGATCTTATAAACTACTGAGGCTAGAGGGCTGCAAATTGGTATGTTGATCATTCACCTTCCAGTCATTGAACATACCAAATTGCATCCTCTAACCACAATAGTTTTTATTTTATTTAAGGTTAAAGTTTGCCATAAACGTGCATCTGGCAACGATATAGGACAGGCCACCACCGGGCCGTGGTTAAAGTTTCATGGGCCGCGTCTAATACAGTATTACTGTATATCGAGACCACCGAAAGACAGATCTATTTTCGGTGGCCTTGATTTACACTGTACAGAAAACTCTATTGCTCCGAAGAAACTTCGGCGCATATTTTTACTTGTTATTAAAGAAATTAACCAATTTACTCTCATCCCTTCGGTGGGTTCCTCTGGTTTTGTGCCCTGTTTACGTAAAAACAAAAATTTCATTTGTTTTGTCTGTGTTTGTATGTCTGTCACGGTGTAGGGGTTTTATTTTCAGTTATAAACCTTTCTGGGGTGACATACAGGCCGTGTGGAAAATTTTGTCTGGGTCTGTCAAGCGGTTCGGATTTCTATTGTGGACAAACAAATATACAAACATTCACTTTTATATATATATATATATATATATATATATATATATATATATATATATATATATATATATATATATATATATATATATATATATATATAATCTGATGGGCCACGATCATTTAGTAGGGTAGATTTAAAAAATATCATTATTTTTTCTATTATTTTTTTCTATATTTAGTTTTCTCATGTTTCACCTTAGTAGATGTCGTGCCCCACCTGAGAACCAACCCATGGCCCACAAGTTGAAAACCACTGCACTAAAAAATGGTCGAGTAAGGGCAAGAAGGTTATATGTTACAAGTCGTATAAAATTTGGATGATATACAAGCAGTGAAAATCATTTATCTGTAACACAGAGCCAGCCTTATGTGACATAGTTGCTAGTAGACATTCCATCCCTGCTCAGGCTAAGTAATGAACATTTTTACAACTGGATATGGATGGCCAGAGTGACAGCCTGAAGCCTGACGACAAGAAACAATTTAGTACTGCATGACAATACGCACAACCAGCTACAAAATCTTGGCGTGACCAAATGATCTTCCATAGAAACCACATTGATGTAACCAGCCTCTTGTCTGAGTCAGGAATGGGCCTAAAGAAAGTTAAAGATCAAACTTAACAGCCACGCAGCAGCAGCAGCTATGCAGACCTCATGAATGGTTAAAAGTGATATCATCAGGTGACATGACTCATTTCTGTTGGGTGGAAGGGTTTGGAGGTCCACACTAGGATTTGTATTCCACTGGACATCTTACCATATTTACGGAGCAAGTGCATGTATGGGCATGATGCCGGCTTCATCCAAATTAAGCTCCAGCCACCAGTCACTCAACCATCACGGTTAGTTAGAATGATTCCTAAGGTCCATACAGGCTTTTATACACTTCTGACTTGCTACGTAGAGGGAACAAAGTGCTGCCTGCTGCCTGAGAAAGCTAAGTACTGCAGGGACCCTGCATACAAAGGGAATCAGGTTATCAACTGAAGGGGACCAGGTTTTAGTAATTATTGCATTTTAAATAGCCTAAGTGTTAAGTGTGGTTGTGTGATGGAGTGATTTTGAGTGCCAGAACACTGAGTGTCCAGATATGTACACTGAATTTAGGTTGTAAGATAGCTACTGTAAATGGCTCGAAGCACTTTCAAGAGCTTAAGAGATGCTCTAAAGTTGCTTTAACGCTTGAACACAGGCTGAAAAACTACGGTGAAGGGTTTAAGAAAGGCATTAAAGCTACTTTAAAGTGACTGAGAAGAGGATGCAATGTTTCTTTAAAGCATTGATACAGACCCTAAACTTACTTTAAAGCACTAAAGAGAAGCTTTAAAGGTCCCTTGGAGTGTTTAAGGTAAACTGTAAACAGTAAACATACTTTAATTCATTAATTTGGAAGGCTGTGCAGCATCTAGAAAGACAGGCTTTAAAGCTAAAAAATGTGTTGTGTAAAGTCTGTATAGCTACTTTCAAATGTTTAAATTTAAAGCGTTTAAGGTGCACTGTAAAGGCACCTCAAGAGAATTTAAGATTGGCTGGTAAGCTAATTTACAACATTTAAGAGGGGCTGTAAAGTTAAAAATAGCTGTTAAGCTACCTTAAAGCATTTAAGAAATGCTGTACAATTCCTCTAAAGCCCTAAACGACCTTGTACTTTATTTTAAAAACGTTTAAGACAGGATGGCAAATTTATGTTAAAGATTTAAATTTACAGCAGAGTGTAAAGCTACATAAAACCTGTAAGCCAACTGTAAAACTATTTGAAACCATTTCAGAGATCAGGAAAGCTAAAAGAAAGTATCTTATATAAGCTGTAACGCTACTGGAAACAATTAAGAAAACTGTCAGCATCCTTCAGAGCATCTCATAGAAGCTATGACAGTCAGGAGCCGTGCAAGCTACTTTGTAGTTTTTATTATATGCTGCAGATCTCCTTGAAAACGTTTATGACAACCGTGAAGCTACTTTAAAGTATTGAAGAGAAGTATAAAGCTACTCTAAAGTGTTTAACAGAGGCTGTAAAGTTACTTTAAATCATTAAGTTACTTTAAGAATTTAAGCCAGGCTCTGAATCCTTCATAAAGGTTAAGACAGTCAGTAAACTACGAGAGACTGGAAAGCTACTCATAAACATTGAAGAGTGGCTATAACGCTACTTTCAAGCGTTTGGAGGCGTTGTAAATCCGCTGCAAGCGCCTCCATTTTGCCGATATTTCTTAACTGATGTTTATGCTTTTGTATATCTTGGCCTCTGCTGATGTGTTTTCTATTTTAATTTTGCTGTTTCCGTATTTTATTGTACAATACTGTTCTTGTTCTGCTTTTTCCTGTTCATATAAATATGCATATCCCAGGCTGTGAAAGCTCTCTCATCGAGGTAATGATCATTTAGGAAGATTCCAAAGAAACGTTTTAGCGTTTCGAATAATATATAACAACCTCACTTTATAGTAATCTTGGTTCAAGGAAACATAGGCCTTGAAATAACTTGACAGTCTGTTTTCCTAGTTTCTTCATTTATGTTTTAGGTATTTTGTCCTTCCTCTACCAACATACTGTTCTCCGGTGCGGATGTCTGCCTCTGCTGGAGATTTATCTCTTTTAAATAGAGTAGTTCGTGGTGGTAGGTTTCCGTTCCCTAACATCACTAGTTATGACTTGGACCGTCGATGGATGATCTTCTGTTTGTCAATTTTTCATAAGTAGTATTTTAACAGAGATCATTCACATTCACAATTGATTCCTCATCCTCTTTTCCTGCCGTGAGCGACCAGATTTGTTGAACAGCTACACCATTATGCAGTAAATGTGGCTTGCTGTCGAACTTCTCAGTTCCAGAGGTCCTTTATTCCTCACACCGGTAGACTGTGGAACAGTCTCCTTGAGCATGTTGTGACACTGGAACCTCAAAAGTGCAGGCGAAGAGGCGGCGCATTACTACCCTAAGGAAATTCTCCTTGTATTTTGTAATTCACTTACATTTTTATCTACTTGTTCATCAATTGGTTCATTTATTTTTTCTTTTCTAATAACTGACCTCTTCTGTCCGTTTTTCATATCACCTTCTGTTACTTCTTTCAAATGAACACCATATTCTATGGAACCTTGAATTTCAAGTCAGCGGCTTCTGTGAGCTTGTTCGATATGAATAGGATTCATCTTCTGGATAATAATAATAATAATAATAATAATAACAACGCAGTTTCGTAGATTAGACTCTCCCCGGAAAGAATCGACATTAAACTGGTTCTTCCGTCTTTTCCGATGTTTCATTTTCTCCTTGTCACCATAGGCCACAAAGACCATTATTCTCTCTCTCTCTCTCTCTCTCTCTCTCTCTCTCTCTCTCTCTCTCTCTCTCTTGCAGCGGTGGCCGTGGTGAAGTTTAGGCCTTATTCCCGCTGGCGTTTCTGCAATGTAGAGAATGCTTCATTATACAGATACACAGCAAGAAAAGAGTAAGAAAAAAGGAATGATGAATACGATCTTGGCATTTTGTATAGACACTAAGTGGAACATAACAGTGCGTAAAGTAAAAACTACGTTGCATCAGTAAAATCTCTCCAGAGTAATACCCGAATCGATTTAAAAACAGTTCTAACCCAAAACTGCATTTTTTGCAAAGAGGAATTTCCTGCATAATACGAATAACCTTCATTTTAATGTTTAAAGTGTCAAATCTTATGAATTTGCTTAGATGTTATACAGATTCGGACGTCTTTGATCAATCAGGATGCCTTACCGGCAGCCCTATTCTCAGTTCAGAGTCAACAAAGTTGAACTTCACAGATCTGGGGCCCAGACAGAAAGAATTCCAACCATTTCACAGTTTCATTAAATTAATGATTCCTGGATCCTATTCCGAGAGGCAATCACGTTTCTGCTTTCTTTGTAAATCTCAGAATAAAATTCTATAATTGGCCATTTTCGCGAGGCCTCAAACAACAGATTTTCCCCAAAACTTTTGATATGTGACCAGATAGCCATAACACACTCTTATTCAAGCTTTGTTGTCATCATTTTAGGCTTTTTCAGTTTTCTGTAAAGGAAAATTATTATGCCGGCTTTGTCTGTCCGTCCGCACGTTATTCTGTCCTCATTTTTTCTGTCCGCCCTCAGATCTTAAAAACTACTGAGGCTGGAGGGCTGCAAATTGCTATGTTGATCATACAGCATTATACCGAGACCACCGAAAGATGATCTAATTTCGGTGGCCTTGATTATACACTGTAGCGGCTGTACAGAAAACTTGATGGTGCCGAAGAAACTTCGACGCATTGTTTATAATTTTTTTTTCACATTTGCTCCGCACACAGATCATTTCATCACCAGCACTTTTAGTCAAGACCCTGTTTTGGATCAAACTTTACTTCAGCCAGTACTTCTTATCACAACAATCCCCTAATTCATTGCAGCTCCTGATATGTCTTTCATGACAACGATGGCAACAGTATTAACAATACAACAAAAATGAGAAGGGCAATAATGTATTCATGGGCTTCAGCCCATTCACACTTGGATAATTGGCTTGCGGTAATAGCTTCCACCGGGAGAGATCAACATTCCGCCCCCTTCCCCCCCTTTGTGAAGGCCTCGCTAAAATACATTAATTCCTTGGATTGCTGTCCATTTACATTAAAAAAAGTTAATGGAATTGATTTGAAAAATGTCAGTTCTTTTTTATCGCTTTGTAGTTTTTGTCATATTCTTCACCATTATGCGAGGAATATGTGGTTGGTCTTCTCTAACAAGTCCCTTTAGTAATCCAAGAGAAAGCCGTTTCAACATCCATCCTTCATCTGGTGTGTGAAGGAAGAACCTGTGCGTAGAAAACCCTCAGACCATCAGTGGCATCATGTACCCACCTGAACCTCCTGAACACTCCGCGAAATTCACTTCTATCTGTCATGCCCTCTTTCACTTCCTTGATATTTATCACTTCTTTGTAGTATCTCTTCTACTTCACCTATTCAGCACTTTATGGGTCTTCTTGTGCACGCCGTTCTTTGCGTTGTAAAGAACTGGAAATACTGCTTTTGTTATGTATTACTTTTATTGGTTCATCATTATATTCGTAGTCCGTTTCTTTGACTTTATAAAATTTCTGTTAAAACAACTTAAATTATTAATCACTCACCCTAGGTAAGGAAAATGTTTTACAGTTTAGATTAAAGTTTAAATTGAACGTCTACCATAAGTTTTTGAAAATCAATATCTAGATATTTAAATGATGTGTTTATCAAGAATTGTCCGCGATTCACATTTTTCTTTTGTAGTAATTGAAATCTCCTTCGCTCTACTGTCTGTTCTCTTATTCTCCTTCAACATCTAGCGGCCTAAAACAGCACGCTGAGCGAGTATTTGATTATCACATACATTGTCTGACTTCGTCCACTTCACCATCTCCGATCTCTAATAGCCACACGCTTATAATAAACAGAGACCATGTCACTGAGGTCGAGGGTCGTTAAGGCAATATTTGGCCGTCCTAACGCAGGAGCAGAAGGCACAAATGCATGCTTGATTCCTACTAAAAGTCAGCTTCAAGTTTTTATCATTGCCTGCAAGCTCCCTACTGCCATGAACTTGATTTATTTCAGTCCGAATATTGGACATATTTATGACGTGTGGTGTTTATGGGTCCTCCTGGTACACTGTAATTCTCGTTTATCAATTTTCTGAGTATCTGGGACATGTATTTTGGAAAATATACCTCGTTATACCGGTTATTTTCTTGCCATGGCAGTGTGACAGCACCAACAAAAAAACATAAACACAAGCTTTCACTTCGACTTTTCCGTTCGATCGGTGAAATTAAGCAACTTGTGTCTGGTTAGTACTTGGATTCGCATCAGTCGGAAAACACCAGATTCCATTTGTAATCCCCTAAATATCACCATCCCAGAAGACGAGAAGCAAAAGGGTAACGCTTTCGGTGAAAGTCTTTGGTTCAATTATATATATATATATATATATATATATATATATATATATATATATATATATATATGTATATATGTATGTATGTATTGGTCAATTTTATATGCACACAGACACACACACACATATATATATATGTATGTATATATATATATATATATATATATATATATATATATATATATATATATATATATATATATATTTATATGTATATATATATATATATATATATATATATATATATATATATATATATATGTATTTATATATTTATATATATATATATATATATTTATATATTTATATATATATATATATATATATATATATATATATATATATATATATATATATATATATATGTATATATATATATATATATTATATATATATATATATATATTTATATATATATATATATATATATATATATATATATATATATATATATATATATATATATATATATATTCTTCTTCTTCTTTTAACGTGCTTTTTTCCCATTTTTGTATGGGGTAAGCACGATGCCTTCTTTTGAAGGACTTTTGATTTGGCTTTGGGGTAGACCTGTAGTCTCGATCGGCTGCCCTGCCTGACATCGCTTAGACCCCGGTAGCGTATGTTTCATGTATCATACCCGACCCAACGCCCTTTCTTCACAGCAGCGAGAAGTTGTTGCGCGGGTAGGGCGAGAGTTCGAGACGTGTGAGATGTTTGCTATGTTTTTTTTTTTTTTGAAGGTGTTGTAGTGGCTTTGTTTTGTGTGTGTATTTAGTCTGTAACACCCATTTGCTTTTTAAGCAAACCTATCCGTTGATTACATATATAATCCCAGGATGTCTACACGGATAGCAAAGTGTCTGCTTATATATATATATATATATATATATATATATATATATATATATATATATATATATATATATATATATATATATATATATATATATATATATATATATATATATATATAGTCACCTATACACGTGTACCTTTTTACACTGGAAAATGTTGAGCCATAAATATCTTATCATATCGAATCCACCGTGCGTTGGTAATAGCTTACACCTAAGGGGAATCATTACCAATAAACCAGAAAATTATGGGAGGTGCATCATTCTGTAAGAGCACAAGATGCAGATAAGGGGCATCGCCATTACTGAGAGAAGAGGTACTGAAAAGTAGGGATCATCAGAGTGTCCTAGACTCCTTTCACCCTTTTAGAGAAGCTGAGGACTCCCGGTTCTCAGCAAGTCTTGGAGGACAAAGTTGCTATCCCCTTACACTTGACTCCAGAAGAAGCTTGTACCCATTCACATCAGGGTCAACTGGTGGGTGGTATGCCAGGATTACGGGCATTACAAGCAGTAGGTCTTTCCAAACAGGTAATGTTGAAATTTCTGCACAGCTGCCTCATGGACGTATCTGAAGTTGAAGCGATGTGGTAGACACTATTGTATTGTTAAGGGAAATTTTTTAATGCCAAATTATATATATATATATATATATATATATATATATATATATATATATATATATATATATATATATATATATATATATATATATATATATATATATATATACACACACACTGTGCTGGATTTCCTCATAGTATTACAAAACCCTTCCCTATTTAAGAGGTATTACCCACCAGCTTACTGAGCTGTATATGTATATACATGAAGAGTAACAAACACACCAAGAGCTTCACAACAAAAGCTGAAGTACTTTTCAGAATAAATCCTGGATGTGAGTTTGGTTCCCGTGTTCCTTTTCCCAACCGGCTTATGCAGAAATCTTAAAATCTTAATTTCCCTACATGTATTGGATTGTAATGTTTTAATGTTAATCCCACATAATCCCCAGGAAGTGGCTCCATGCAGCCTCTGCCATGGTGTCAGTGAAACCAACCCTTGACATTTGCGAAACTTTTATGAAAAATGAGATCGAATGTTATCTAAAAAGAAACCCCCTTTTCTCTTTTATAGCTACCGCATTGCTAGCCAGCGTATTAACGCTGACGGTGATTAGCGTTGGTCGGGTAGTAGCCGTCATATTCCCTCTCTTGCCCGAACCTCGCCAGACCGGGCCCATCGGGTCATCGCAGCCGTGTGGATAACGTCCGCCGTGCTTGCCTGCCCTTCGCTCTTCTATCGGGAGCTCTACAGCATCAAGGTAAGACGACCGCAAGTGAATTAATTAAGGAGAAAGTCATTTGTTTCAGGCAAAGGCTAAAAGAACGGACAGCGGTCGCCCTGGTACACTCAAGGCTTATGGAAAAGATCAGATTAATTTTTGGGCAAGAGTGGGATCTAACCCTGGAGGAAGTGGCAAACGACTTTTAATACTCCGTTGATGGTAGGGTTTGGGGAGCAAGGAGGCAGGGGATAATTCTAAAACCTGCTGGGCAAGTAGTGGTGTTATTATTTTTTTTTTTTTTGTATAGATCTATCAATATTATTGCTTCCTCTTAGTGCCTTGAATGCCCATTTGATAGCTTACACTTTACAAACGCCCAGCTCACATATGCTAGATAACTACGGTTATGTTGATTTGCTTCAATTACAGTGCATAAAATTCAGTGAAAACTGTATAAATACAGTTGTTATTTCCGCAGCGGAAGTTGCTTTTGAATAGAACAATAGTTTCGTTGAAATTATAGTAAGTTTGTGCAGCACACTTGAACTAATCAGAAATATGGAAATTATGTATATTGTGGTAGAAACACCCTCAGCATACCAACCCCCCCCCCCCAAAAAAAAAACAATTATCGCAAAGCTTTTTGTTTCTATATAGAGTTTTTACTTTTTTTTCGGTAGCATGCGAGGGCTTCCCGTTCTTGCGTAAGTTGTTTTATGACTTTGTTTCATTGAGAATTGGGAATTTACAGCTCCCAGAAGTATTTTTCAGTGGAAATTAACTTTTCCAGCCACTGACCTTCCTAACCTAGTGGCATATAAAAACTGACAACTAAAAAGAAGCGGTCCATTAGGCGACTTTTTCAAAAGCAAAGAAGACGCCGAAATGCCATTTTACACCTAAGAGATTGTTAAGCGAGGTTTTCTTGATGTCAATTGTGTTGTTTTCCATGAATTATTTCTTGAGAAATTTGTTCGTGGCTGGCTTCACATTTATTCTCTCGAAATCTACATCCCCTTAGGGAAATAGTGCCATCAGTGCACCTCACTTGGTGCACTGTAGGCATTACTTGAAATTCTTGGCAGCGTCTCTTCGGCCCTTAGCTGCAACCCCTTTCATTCCTTATATTGCACCTCCGTTCATATTCCCTTTCTTCTGTTTACTCTCCACCCTCTCCTAACGATTATTTCATAGTGCATCTGCAAGGTTTTCTTCCGGTTGTACCTTTAAAACCTTTTTACTCTCAGTTTCCCTGTCAGCGCTGAATGACCTCATAGGTTCCAGCGCTTGGCCTTTGTTTGGCGTAAATTTTAGATTTCATTCCATTCTATTCTAAATCTACGCGATTTTATTAGATACGGTATAGCACTTGCATGCTAAAGAATTCTGTCCCATCATTTACAAACCAAACGCCTAGAAGAAGTGATGGAGAAATGGGCACAGAATCGTTGAGAAGGAACAAAAGAGATCAAAATAGCAGTATCAGACAAAATGACAGCTAAATAATTTTTTTAATCAGATAAAATAAAGTGTGGCAGAACAATTACGAAGGCTTATGTATGGTTGCCAAATGTCCAGTAAGTAGAAACTCATATCAGTTTCTCTGAAAGTAGTTGGATAACCAGTCAGAATTAGTCAGTAACGATAATATTTCTACTTAATCAGTAATGAACAAAAAAAACCTAACTTATGGAAATTTATTTCCAAGAAATGAAGTTAAATGGACGGAGGTACATACCGAGATTTCCATAAGTGTTTTCAAGTTTCTGGAATGTGCATCTGTGGACTAATTTCACTTCCTAAAAGGACGCTACGTGGGAAGTCTAAAACCCCATAACTTTCGTGAGTGAGCTGACTTTGCTTCATGAATCTAAACACCTTTAAATAGCTGGCGCAAGGAGATCTGTATCCTTGGCATATATGGCTTTAGGTTTCAACATTCAGCACTGGAATAAAACAATCTAATGAAAACCAATTCCATTTCATATGCAGTTGCTAGAGATTGATTCCAAGAGAATCTGATCCTCATCAGGAGTAGCCAAACAAGCGCTGAAGTGAACATCTTTTTTACATACGGACGTTTCGGCTTCAACTATTAAGCCATTTTCAACCTAAATAGAGGCAAAGCACCCAAAGCATAAGATTACTGTTATACTAGTAAAATACAATCCAAAGGAAGTTAACACCCGAGAATAAAATAAGTATTGAAAAAACTTTTAAATTGTTACCATCAATAAAAACACTAATCAGAAAAAATGGATTAAACTAACACAATTAAGTTAATTACAAGTCATTAAAACTAAGTCAAATAAAATTAAATTCATGACGAATAAAAAATTAATAGAAATTCACATAGGCCAGATTAAAACACGGATCTGAGAAACATCCATAAAACCAAACACAAGAACAAACGAAGAAAAACAAAGAAAACTTAGAGACAAATTAATCAGATGACTGGAAAGCGAGAGTGGTTGGAAAATCAGTATAAAGGAAGGAAAGATTGATATCGGTTGAGTTGTGGCATATTGATTCTAAAATCCTTAAATCTGGCAATTGTATATTCTTATTAAAATTTGGTAGATTTAAGGACTTTATATATATATATATATATATATATATATATATATATATATATATATATATATATATATATATATATATATATATATATATATATATATATAATATATATATATATATATATATATATATATATATATATAAATATATATACATATATATACATATATATATATATATATATATATATATATATATATATATATATATATATATATATATATATATATATATATATATATATATATATATATTATATATATTCACAAACTTAAGCCACAACTTAACGAAGATCAGTCTTCCATAATGTACTGATTTTCCAGCCCCTCTTGCTTTCCAGTCACCAGGTTATTTTATCTATTGTACAACTTTTCCTTTTTTTTTTTTTTTGTTTTTTGCTTTATGGATATACTTCTTAGAGCTATATTTTATATTTACCTTAGTGAATTTTTATTATTTTTTTCTCATTTTTAATTTAATTTAATGACTACAGAAATTAATTGAATTGTATTAGTTTAATCCATTATTTTTTTTTTTTACTTTATGATTAGTATTATTTTATTGATGGTAACGTAGTTAAAGTAAACCATTTTTTAAATACCCTGTTTATTCTCAAGCGTGAAATTCCTTTGGATTCTACTTTACTAGTATATAATCTTATGTTTTGGTGTTTTGTCTCTATTCAGATTGAAAATGGCTTTATGTGTTGAAGCCAAAATATCTCTATGTAATAAAGACGTTCGCTATAGAGCTTTGTTTGGTTGTTCCTTTCCGTATTCAGTGTAACTTCACTCCACAAAAGCCTACTCTTTCATGCTTGGGACCTTCAACCTTTTGCCTTCTTGAAACGGCTGATTTTTGCTTCAAGAAAGCATTCTCCTCCACATGTGACCTAAGTCTCAACTTTTCTCATTGACCAAGCTTCATTTCATGAAAACCTTCTTCGCGGGACTATCTTTACTTCATGAAAGCCTACTACTTTACATTTCCCTTTCAGTTTATTACTTTTCTCAGTACACTAACTTAACGTCAGGAAAGGCTTTGTAACCTATTGTCCTCAGTGTTATGATTTGACTTCATGAAGGCCTATGATACGGGTAACCGGAAGTCTCTTCACTTTCTCAGTGCACTGATTTTATTTCTTGAAAGCTTATTTCTTTACATGTGACCCAAGTCTCTTACTTTTCTTAGGGTTTTAAAATCACATTACGAAGCCTACTATATACAATGTGAATTAGAGTTTCTTACTT
>JANJGK010000873.1:55000-57500 GCA_039081455.1 Macrobrachium rosenbergii | reverse complement strand
ATTTTCATACTGAGTGACGGATTTAGATACAGCCATGGCTAACGACTTGGAGGAAATCAGATGGATTGACCGAATCTGGGCTATAACCTTCAGAGAGGCCAGGGATGCTGGCGTATCCTTCATTTCATGTTCCTGGATAGCTAAATACATTAAAAGAGATGAATCCTTTGTTAAAAGAAACTGGAACAAAAATCCATATGACTGTCATCGCGAAAAGGATGAGAATCTTGGAAGGCCTGAAGTCCTTTCTCAGGAGTCAAAAGTTAAGTATACCTTAGTTTTACCAGACCACTGAGCTGATTAACAGCTCTCCTAGGGCTGACCCGAAGGATTAGACTTATTTTACGTGGCTAAGAACCAATTGGTTACTTAGCAACGGGACCTACAGTTTATTGTGGAATCTGAACCACATCATAGCGAGAAATGAATTTCTATCACCAGAAATAAATTCCTCTAACTCTTCATCAGTCGGCCGGGGAATTGAACTCCGGCCCATCGAGTGACAGTCCGCAGCTCTACTGACTCACCCAACGAAGAGATTCTCAGGAGTCAAAAGACATCATAGCTGAGGCAGTGGGTAGACCAAGAAAGTCTTTACGTAAAGTGGCACTTGAACTAGAAACAAAAAGGGGAAAGAAGAGAAGTTATAGTGCTGTATATTGGGAGTTGAAAAAATCTGGTATCAAGCCATTTCATGTTATAGCAAGCCCAACATCACTCAGCAACAGAGAGAAGACCGTGCATGGTTTTGTGGTTCATTTCTTAAAGATTGGGGTGGAGCTGGCTTTCTCCATGTTGCCGCATCAGATGAATTCTTCATTTACACAGTCAGGAAGCCAAATCATAAAAGTACATCATTTGGGATGCAAAGTTGGATGATATCAACGATGACGTGCGCTATCGCCAAGTTGTGAAATTTCCTAAATGTTTGGGAAATTTTCTGTTTCACAGCCAAACGGTCAATGTGGATCATCAAAGAAAAAGGACAGTCATGGAATGGAGAATACTTAAGAGAAACTGTGCTTACTGGTAGAGTATTTCCTTTCCTCAAATATCCTGAAAATGTGTTATCTGTTGAAGAAGTCACATTTTTGCATGATAAGGCACCATGTTTCAAGGCTCTTCAGACACAGGAGCTGCTTCGAAACAGTGGTATCGATTTCTTCTCGTCAAGTGAATTTCCAGGTAGCTCCCCTAACCTTAATATGTGTGAAAACACTGGTAGTATCTTAAAGGATTGTGATGAAGTGCGCACAGTGAACTATGATAGTATACCAAGCCGCAACAACCTGCGAAGAGAGGTGACCGAAGTTCTCAGGGAAATGAAGTTTGAGTCTCAGCTTTTTTGCGATTTGCTGAAATCATACCCCTCAAGAATGCAGGCTGTGGTACAGGCAGATGGAGGCCACACAAAGTATTAGATACTCAGCGAGAAACTTAAATAAATACCTGTTCTGAATTACTTTTGTTTTTATCCATATCAATTTTAGTTTATGCTGTATAGCGGGGGGCGGGGGCTCTAATTTCGTAACACCTTGTGTATGTGTAATAACCCCAGCATGGTTGTTTCCATTTAAAAAATGAAATTAATTTGTGTTCTTGCTCGAAATAGATTATTCATCTCAGAGTTCATCCTGTCGAGAGCAAAACATCACGCACTGAGAGCCTCTTGGATTAAGATTTCGTCCGCAAACAGAAAAAAAGGCTCCATTTTTAAATGTCCTCCCTGAACCCTACAGATGTACCGAAAGAATATTGAGAAAATATTTTGTATCATTTTCATTTGAACAGCGAAACTAAGGCAACAACGATCAGTACTACATCTGTTACTGGATTAAATAATGTTCTTCCTAACTTTCTAGTAGCGTATAGTTATAATAATGCTGAAATATACCAACTCATCATTTGAAGCATTCCGTGGCAACACGTTGGGGGAAATGTTGAAATGTCTTCAAAATATGTTATTGACAGATTTTGCCTTGAAACGGGAAATATCGTCCTCCTTTATTAGTTCCACACCACACGCAAACTTTGCTGCAATTCGGCAAAGGCAAAAACAGGTCATTGATGGTTTTTAGGATTCCACATATTATACCAGGGCTAAAACTCCGGCTTTTGCCTCAGAGATTTTAATCTTTTATCTCCTGGTTTCATCGCTGAAGGCACTTTCATGTTCAAATAATCCGTTACACTTTACTCTCGTAGATTTGTAGCATTTTTTTTTTATTGAAAGCAGATTTCATCAAAGCGCTGAATGTCTGAAATGTTGCGTCATTAGGAATGAGACAGAATCTGTGAAAATTAAATTGCCTTAATTGGAAGAATCATGTTATACTTAGAACCTCTCTCTCTCTCTCTCTCTCTCTCTCTCTCTCTCTCTCTCTCTCTTCTCTCTCTCTCTCTCTCTCTCTCTCTCTCTCTCTGCAAAGGTAATCACTGTACACAGCCAAGAAGACCTGCGTTCAATTCTGCCAAGAACGGAACGAGTTGGGCATTTCTT
>JANJGK010000873.1:25000-52500 GCA_039081455.1 Macrobrachium rosenbergii | reverse complement strand
TATATATATATATATATATATATATATATATATATATATATATATATATATATATATATATATATATATTTTATAGATATACCCGTGTGTGTATGTGTTGCAGGGAAGGGGGTTTAACCTTTTTTTTATGACCAGTTAATTTAGAGCAGACACTGTTAACCATAAGTATCTTTAAAGATTATATAATTGCTTATGCCACAGATATTTAAACATACTATTTACAAATGGCCTGGGTGCTTTAAGAGGGGTACCAAACAAAAAAGTGCAGCAGAACGGTCATTCGCAGTTTTCTACACAGCAGGACTGAAGTCTATGAAAAATGAGAAAAGGATTTTTTTAGATAAGTAAAAAATTACAGTTTAGGAATGATAAAATTAATCCGCGAAAATCTTGGGAACAGAGCTTAGCAGTTTCATTAATCTACATAGTTTACCTTTAATTCACAAACACCAGCATCCATGAAAATGCTATTTACAGTGAAAGGGAGTTAATCGTTTTTATAGGATGTACACAGTTCAGGCCATTTATTCCCGTCGGTATTCCACCACACTTACAAGGGCACCTTGCGGGCAAAAGGCCTGCCTAATCTAAACCAACCAACCAACCAACCAACCAACCAACCAACCAACCAACCAGAGAATTAACGACTTCTGGAAGTGGGCAGTTCGACATCGCAGTTACTGTACTTGTATTCTGCCTTTGTGCTACAGTGAACACTATTTTACTCTTACTTTTGCAGGTTGGACAACCAAATGGACCGTTGGCCATGACTGGATGGATCTCCCAGGTAAGCGGAAAAGGAGCAACGTTGCACAGGGTTTCAGTAAAGGTAGCATTGCTTGATTGGTGTGCAACGGGGGAAAAAACCAGTATGAGAAAAAAGTCACAGGCAAGATCAGTGATGATATAATTTTTTGTGATTCAGTGATATCGAGAAAGCAAGATAAAAGTAAAAAAAGATCCCAGAAATGAAAACCGGATTCCAAACTTGAATGAACAGTGTACAGACATTAAAAGCAATTATGATGAAAAGAACTTATGACATCTCAACAAATACTTGTAATTTCTGAAAAATATTGAGCAGTTTAAACTGTTGTTTTTGTTCAAGAACTTCGACTTAATCAAAAGATGAGATGAGCGAAGAAACAGAAATTAGTAGGCACTCTTGAAGGCACTGTATTCTACATACTTATGGGATCCTAAGCTACAAACGATCTAATTTAGAGATAAAGAAAAATCAGTTCGAGAATAAGTCCGAACAGTATAATAGAGGGAATAGGTAAAGATAGAAAAAATATGGAGGGCTCAATTATCACCAAATGGATAAATAGGGGAGAGTTTAACTGGTGAAAGTTTTTCATAAGGAGGAGGGAGTGAGAGGAAGGAGCCCCTAGAAACATCACCAGAGATGAAAATAGGTGCAGGTGTTGCGCGATCAACAACTGCAGATACAAAGCACTTAGATAAAAAGATAATGATAAATTTTCCATGAGATAGAATAAAGACATCGGGAGGATTTTTGGCTCAATGGAAATTATACCTTATCTTGTCAGATGCCTTTGAGATACCCCAAGACTCAAGAGGGATGCAAGAATTGTGTAGTAGAGGAGTTTGAGGTAGAGAAATTATCAATTTTATTTGCTGCATAACTGATGCTTTGAAACACGTGTTAGATGTTGAATAATTTGTTCCATGTCGTTTGTATTGGAAATTGGAGGGACCTCATCCCCCTCCCAGTTTGGTGTGGTTATGTATGTATTAAAGCCTTCTTGGTAGAAAACTACGGTGTGTGGGCGAGCAAAGACTATTTGCCAAAGTAAGGTGGCAGTAGCAAGAAATAGTGACAAATTAAAAAATACTGTTAGAAACAAAAAAAAAAAAAAAAAAAAAAAAAAACTAAATGGCATCATAGAGAAGAGGTTCTAAGGGCAAGAGTCTCTCTGAATGCGTATGTTAAAATGATTGTAGAAGTAGACTGCTGTGAGTTTTATAAAGGATCTTAGGATATGCTTTTGCACATTTAGTTTTTGGAGGCTAGGAGAAGACTGGGGGAGATTCACGTTAAGTGGTTTTCAAGACAGGGAGTGAGAGGGGCCTGACTGATGAGGAAAGGAGGTAGTCTTCTGCAAACAAAAAATTGGAACCAGTACTAGTTCCTGTCAGTAAATACCAATATATATATATATATATATATATATATATATATATATATATATATATATATATATATATATATATATATATATATATATATATTTGCTCGTTAAGTTAGGATTCATTGATGAAAGAAAGGAGGTGAATGCTCAAGAACTGGTTTACTTAGAACTTTGTGTGGTTTGCAAAGAATTGCAAGGGTGAGAAATCTAGATTATATGTAGGAATGATTAAAGGGTTGGCGTAGGTAAAATAATGGATAAGTATTTTTTTAAGATGGCTCAATCATGTCGAAAGAATGGAAGCGGGCATTTTCGATGTGTTGAAAGGAAGGAGAGGAAGACGTGGATAGGGAGTGGATAGATGGAATGAAAGAGGTATCTGGTAAGGAAACTTAACATTCAGGAAGTGAGAAAGAGCGTGCGAGAAAGAGGTGGACGGCGTGCAGGACAGTCCAGCACTTCTCGTGAGCTTTCTGCTTAGTTGTATGAAGCGTCTGTTACTGTGCGTGGAACTTTTCAGCCCAGAGATTCGTCCACGACTCACCAGTTTGAGTGTGACTGTCGTTATTATGTTTTCTTTTACTGGGAAGCCACCCACTCATAGGGAAAACGGCTTCATAATGAAAAAAATGTCCATAGGTCATCTTTTGTTCTCTTTTTCAAGATCCTTAATCAACCAGTGATTCTAACTTTATTTTTCCTCTATTTCAAAAGGGAGCAACTGCAAAGGCATGACCATAGGCACCAGAGAAACGACCGTAGGGCTCTCCGGCCCAGAACCTGCTGTCCTGCTAGAATTCAACTCCCTTCGGAACAGCAGGTGAGTAGAAAGAACAACTTGAATAGTTGTAATTAAGAGTAATTGGACAGCTCAGTAAAAAAAAGGGCGGGGGTTCATTTTGAAAGATCAACTCATTAAAATTATTCATATTAGGCTGAAAATATGTTTTGTATACATGTTTCGGAGATAGCTGTATTAAATGTGAACATTGTGGGTCAAAATGAAATAGTATTTATGTGCTCATGAGAGATCGGGGCTTAAGTGTGCATTTGAGGGACAGAAAGTGCACTAGTGCATGTATTCAAAGTGTACATATTATTTCTTAGTCAAAGAAAGAGTGCTTGTTATGCTGCATGCGGAGCAGAACGCTGTAATTAGTCAAATTGCGAAAAAGTCTATATTTAAGGAAATGACGTTATACGTTGATATACAAGACAAACTCGCTTGTTATTTTCGGTATTCCAGAAATCAGAGCTTCAGTAGTGGTCCTGGGGATTTTAAGTAGCACCTGAGCATTTAAGTGGACATTTCAGACACGGTATTAGGATGGTAATTATATTTTAAATGAGCATTTCAGAACAACAGCTGACTGTTATGTATTTTTGCAAGAGATCGAAACTTTATGAAAGGGCATTCATGCAAATTATGTTGTAAACTGCTTCCAAAAAAATCATGGCATTTTAAGTAAAAATTTAGTCATTGATGTTTAACGTTCTGAAACAAAAATTAAAATTCACCTTTGGATCCTTTCAGCTAAATGAATTTTGAACAGAATATTAATCTAAAAAAAAAAAAAAAAAAAAAAAAAAACTTGTGCTCTTGATAGTGTGAGATAAATTTTCACTGTAATCTTTAGTTATTACTGGTATGTACTTTATCTAAAAGTTCCAAAATGTTTTATGGATTTGAGAATGAAGCTTTACGAAGACTTTTACGAGTCAGATGGTAGGATAAAGTGAGAAATGATATAAAGCTGAGATAATGATGAATGGGAGATGGAGGTGGCTTGGACTTGTCCTTCGCATTACCCCCGCCAGAGTAGTATGTGGTAGTGCCAGCTGTGGGCATCAGAAGCTATGAGGCGGAAGGCTGGAGATGAGTGGAGATTTATATGGAAGGTCAAGCACAGGAAACACATGAATGGCGGATTTTCACAGAGGCCATTTGCATCCCATGGCGTCGGAAGCAATGATGATGAGTTTGTACTTATTTCGTCCGCATTGCTTTCGAGAGAGCGCGAAAAGGTCGGGATTTAGCCTCTCAAATTTCAAGGCTCTTTAGGCTGCCTGAAGTTAGTAATAGAGTTTGCTCGTGATTTGGCAAAATATAAATGTCGGATTAGTTTCGCATACGATTCACTTCCAAGATGTTCAGACCACGGAACTTTCTGGCGGTCTCTGTATTCCCTGAATCGTTTAATTTACTTTTTGAAGAAAAAAGGAATCCGTGTTATCATGACTTGTGGATGAAGTTCGCAGTAACACTTCTTTAAGCAGCCATACCTTCCTTGGTATCTACTATGACGCAAGGCACCAAAAATTCCTTCCAACTCCTACAAACCTGAGTCAGGGATAAAGAGAAATTCACTTTAGGGCAAATAGAAATAATACCTAAGAATTAATTTCCCTTCTGTACTCTACCTCGAAGTCATTTGGGAAATGATGTGCAGCGCGAAGGAGATAAAAGTAGAGGCGGAGAAAAAGCACCAGCCCTTTTACGCTGCTGATCTTATTTCCTCGTAAACAGCGTGAACTTGAAAATTGTAGAATAAACTACGAAAGTACTTGTTCAAAGTCCCGGTTTCACTCACCACTCTCAAGCACGCGTTCCTTCGTGTTGCATTAGGTATATATATACGAGTATATATATATATATATATATATATATATATATATATATATATATATATATATATATATATATATGTGTGTGTGTGTGTGTGTGTATGTATGTATGTATGTATATATATGTGTGTTCGCGTGTGCATATCTGTGCATCATTTACATCTAATTTACAATATATATATATATATATATATATATATATATATATATATATATATATATATATATATATATATATATATATATATATATATATATATATATATATATATATATATAGATGTTATGCAGTGAATAAGTATGAGATTCACTGATCGGGATTATGAAAGAGAGAGAGAGAAAGAGAGAGCGAGAGACGATGTTGATAGTTTAAAATGATGAGCCATGAGACCAAGTAAATTGAAGACTAACCAAAACAAACCTCCAAGATGTGGGAAAGGAAGGAGGCGCTAGAGGAAGACTAAGAAGTGAAAAGGTCAGCAAAATTGACCTGATTTGTCCTTGCCAAAAGTGGGAGTTAAGATTGAACCATTAAGAGTAAAGTAGACGTCCTCAAGGAGGCGGAGTTTTATTCACCATAGGTCCAGAGTTCATTCTGATCAGTTTTTAGTCAGAGTTACTTGAATTCCCTTTAGAATAAGATTTGTGTCACTCGCTCCTCTCTTAACATCATGAAATTTCTAAGTGCAGTGTGGCTGGCCGTGTGAAATAGTTTAGTGTTAAGAATAAAACTTATGAAAAACCGTGCCCGGTGAATTCTTACCCCCTCCTGAGAAGTAGAAAGTATTAATAGACAATTTCAACCTAACTTACCGAGTCCCCTGCGTTACTATCAAGTGAAAGTCAACAGACAGAAACGGAGTCTTTCATATGTGGTGCAACGCAATACAAATAAAAGTGCACCGCATAACAAATAGTTTGGTGGCAGTTTTGGAGGATTTCGCCCAGCGCACATTTGAAAACAATAAAAGTTCACGGCCCTAGAGAAATTTACAGAGAGTGAGCAGTGACGGCGCTAAAACTAACTCTCAATTTAACAGCGCAAATAATCTCAAGACGGTCTTCAGCACTAGAAACACCAATACAACATCAACACTGTAGCAGAAGGGAAACGAAGCAGAACGAAATATTCCAAGAAGCAGTGAATCTTTTTGCGTCGATCGGAATGAAAAATTGACAGCGGTAAATCTCTGCCTAGTTTGAAACTTCCGAACATTCGCATAAGATCAACCAGAAATTCAGTTTAATAATTATATATGACCATAATAAGAACAATAGTAATAATCACGGCATAGATCAGCGGTGATTTTTATAAGAAAACGAAATTTACGAAAGAAAGAATCAGCAACTCGCTCTATACTACGCCGATCGCAGAAGCGGAGAAGACGAAAACAAACAGTGTTGGCGGACGTATGAAAGTCGCTAATATCTACGTCAGTTCAGTGAACTTTTCTATCGTGTACGGACTTAAATACACGAAATTCCCAAAATTTTTGGTCGCTAAAAGGGAGACTTAGCGAAAAGTAGCGGTAGCAGAGCAGTGACGACGACGGCGACGAATGAGAGCGGAAGACGGCGACGAAAGAGAGTGAAGAATTCGAAACGGCGATAAAGTTTAGAAGTCAACGCGTTGATAACCGCCTCCGGAGAAAGGAAGTAACGTCTTCAATCAACAATTTGGAAGGGATTCCAAATTTTTCTTCGCCAAATTCAGCAAGTACGGACTGGAAGTCGGCCGAGCTGTGCCGAATTATCGCTGGATGCTAACGACAAATTGCGCTCAAGTGCAATCAGCGCGATCTTCAAGTGCAAGGCGACACGAAGCTAATTGAATAGTAAACATTCATTCCTAGTATCGGGGAATTATCAAGAAAAATTTTTTTGTGTGCGTGAAAATTTTTATATAATTATTTTTCCCTGCAGTGCGCAAATAATTTTTTTTTAACATAAATAATTTAAGTAAATTATTTTTCTTTTGAATAATATTCTGAATAATATTTCCTTATTGTTGTACGAAGGAAATAAATTTTTTTTCATATTTAGTAATTTTTTTTACGAAATATAAATTTTCGTTCACTTGGTGATAGAGACAATTCTGTTTAAATAATTCTATCATAATAAATTTTATTGTTAAACACTTGGCGCAGCATTTTGTATACATAAGACTAATATCAGACTTTTTCAGATTGAGAGAGTCCTATGAAGGAATGAGTTAGGAAAAATTTGAATTTTTTTGTATAGAGGGATACAGTCAACTCAGCAAACATGCAATTGAAGTAAGTACCTGATTCTCAAATTTATTTTTTTTTCAATTTTTCATTCTTGGAATCATTGAATATTTTATGAATTAATATGAATAACACTTTGGACGAAGTTATCTCCCGACTGCAACAGACAAGAAGCGAAGACCAGACTCCATATAACCTAAGACCTGTACCTGAACGACTTTCTAGACAAATTGATCCTAGTAATACTAGACCCAGACGTTCTCGTAGTCAAGGTCCCCCACTTAGTTTACCGAGTGCGCCTAACCCTTCAGTTGTAACCACTATGCCAATAACTTCCATTGTACCTAGAAATAACAACATGGCGCAAGCCGCCGTAATAACCCAAGCCACTAGATTTTGTGGAACGGTAGACCCAAGTAATGTGGATAAAAGTAGATTAGAAGAATATGGTGTAAATCGATGGATAGCAGACACAGAAAGCAGAATTTCAGCTGCTGGTATCACAGATGAGAGAAAGAAAATAGATGAAGCACTCTTGTATGTTAGTATGGAACATGGTGATGCACATACAGTTCTTCATTCAGTACTTTTTAGGAATATTACTCTGTTTAACGAATTCAAGAAACAGTGCTTACAATTTTGGCAACCAGAAGCACAGAAAGATCCATGGTATAACATAGGAACTTTCCATCATCAGAAATATGAGGGTAATCACTTAGTTTTAGCCACTAGAGTAGAAGAAGCTATAGATAGAGTGACGACAGATATGAAAGCTGTAGGAATTGTTGTTGGAAGGAAGGATGAATTTGATGATGATGAAACAGATTTAGCTAGTATATCCAAGGTACTTAGATATATGTCCTTAGGACCAATCTACGATGCTTTGGGTAAGGAAGAAAGAGTAGCCTTAAAGAAGTACTGTGATAGGAAGCCAAATGATGGAATTGTACAAACTTTGATGTACATAGAAAGGAAAGTAAAACAGAATTCATCAAGTAGTAGTGCAGATTTTACGGGAACCGTAGCTAGTGGAAACCCAAGAAATAATAGCAATCAGTCCAATAGAAACCAATCAGGGCAAGCTAGGTCTAGGTATCAGGGAAATAGAAATTCGTTTGATAGAAATGGTGGGAACAACAATAGGAGATTTAATCAATCAAATAGAAACAATCAAGGTAGGCCGCCAAATAGAGGTAACAATGGGAATACCACTGGAACTAATGGAAATAACAGTGGAAATAACAGGACTCCTAGTCAAGGCCAAAATTCAGGGAATAATAGGCCACAGTCAAATAGGCAAAGATTAAATTGTGGAAATTGTGGTTATAACAACCATACAACCCAGAATTGTAGAAGAAACAAATGGTGTTCGAATTGCAATAAGACAGGACATTTAATCCAAAACTGTTGGTACAACAAACAGGGAAATTCTCAGGGGTCTCAAAATAACCAAAGTACTCAGCCTAATAATCAGAATACCTCCCCCAGTAACCCAAATCAAGGGGATTCTCAGTGACAATCACAGAGAGTGCAGCATTAAGGTCCATCCTTACAGAAAGAAATAGTGACAGTGAATAAGGATGTGTCCCCAACAGACATTACTCGAAGTAATGAAATAGTGTTTTCTGTAAGGAAGTTTAATACGTGTCAGGAAGAGTTGCCTATCATACAAGTACACTTAGAAGGTGTACTGAGTTCCATATTGTTGGATACAGGCAGTACTGTAAGTATCATAGATAAAGGCACTTTAATAAAACATATAGGTTGTGAGCTTTCCCAAATGAGAGAATCCTATAGGACCATAAAGGGGATCGCTGGAAAGCAAATAAGGGCTATAGGCAATGTCAATTTAGAGATAGAAATTCTAAATAAGAAATACAGGGAAGAGTTTGTGGTGTTAGAAGAGAAATATTTTCCAGCTGAAGCTCTATTTTCCTTCCAGGCTATGAAAAGATGTGGAATTACATTAGATTGTAGCAATGGAAGAATAACTATCAAGGAAATTGATAGAGGAAATGTTTGCTCTCTTGAAGAAGAGGAACAGTTTCAGATAAACTTGATCACTTTACCTGAGACAGCCTCATCTGAAGAAGTAGACATCCAACAGATAGAAATAGAATTTAATGCTAACCCGGGTAGGACAGTGTGTAGAAATTCAATGATAGAAGAAATAGGAGAAGATAGACAAACTACTTTTAAAAGCCTAGAAGCCACTCAGGAGGAATTCTCAGATAGCAGGTATGAACCTGATAACTCAAGTGCATGACAAGTAGATACCTCCGAAGAACTTAGTTCTTTTTCCCAACCTGACGATCCTGACACGCTAATAGATTGTAGTCACTTAATAATAAGAGAAGATACGGAAGAGAAGTATCTCAATGAGGTGTTGCTGTTAGGCAACCTGAAAATGACAGAGCTAGGTTCTGTGATACCACAAGATGAAAGTTCAGATGATACTGATGTCTGTTACACTGCCGATGCACAGAATGCAGAAGAGATCTGCTTAGTTAGTACTGCCGATGATAATCTTGTAAAACTCAAATTAAACAATAGCATTATACTGCATCCACAAGGTCTGACAAAGGTTTGTCTTAGAATTGTAACAGATAAAAACCTAGGTGATACAAATGTGTTATTAGTTAACGAAGACTTACCAGACTTTGTAAAAATGGACAATTCCCTAGTAAGACTTAATGGTGGAAATTGCACGACTTATGTGTATAATTATTCTGACAAGAGACTAGAATTGCATGCAGGCATAGAATTCTGTAAGGGAATTGTGATTACTAACCCTTTACTAACCATAAGTGAAAAAGCATTTGTCTCTGTAGCTGACACAAGAGTTAAATTAGAAGGGGAAGTAAATAATACAGATTTTCCTCATTGTAGGGACAGGTTAATACAGATATTAGAGAAATATAGGAATGTTGTAGCAGTAACAGGAGATAAGTTAGGAAGGACAGATGTCCTGCAGCACAAAATAGTCATATAAGATGGTGCTAGACCTTTTTATATACTTAACTACAAACTTCCAATAAGTCAAAGACCCATTGTAGACGAGATGGTTGAAGAGATGAAGGAAGATGGAGTCGTAATACCTTCTAAGTCACCTTATAATTCACCTTTACTGCTAGTTCCAAAGAAAGACGGTACATGGAGGATGGTAATTGATTACCGTAAATTGAATTCCCACACCGTCCCTGATCGAATGCCAATGCCAGTCATTAATGACATGTTAGCTCAATTAGGAGGTGCCAAGGTTTTTTCTAGCCTCGATTTACTGAGTGGATATTGGCAAGTTCCTCTCGATGAAGAATCCAAGCATCTCACGGCATTCAGTACTCATAAAGAACATTTGCAATTTGAGGTAATGCCGTTTGGTCTTACTTCAGCTTCTTTAACGTTTGTACATTTAATGCTGCAAATCTTGGGAGATGTTGAAGACGTATCGGTTTATCTTGATGATGTAATAATTGCTAGTAAGGATGTAGAGAGTCATTTCAAGACAATAGAATTAGTATTAGATAGGCTCAGAAAGGCCGGTTTAAAGGTAAAAATTAAGAAATGTCAGTTTCTGAAGAAATCTCTAGAATATCTAGGACATGTTATCAGTGAACATGGTTTGAAAATGCAAGAAGGAAAGATTAAGGCTATTGTGGACTATCCAGCCCCAAGAAATTTGAAGGCACTAAGAAGATTCCTAGGTATGGTAGGATATTATCGACCTTTCATAAAGGGATTTGCTACCATAGCAAAACCATTAACTGAGTTAACTAGGAAAGACGCTAGCTATGAGTGGAAAGATGAACAGGAAGCAGCGTTCAAAACACTAAAGGATATGTTGATTACAGATCCTATCCTAGTTTATCCAGACTTCGAGAAGGAATTCTACTTAGCCTGTGATGCTTCAAGTACAGGACTAGGTGCCGTCTTGATGCAAAAGGATAAAACAAGGATGAGGACTGTATACTATGCCAGTAGAGTTTTAAATGCAGCTGAAAGAAATTACAGTACAACAGAAAGGGAATGTTTGGCATTAGTCTGGGGATTACAGAAATTTAGACACATTTTGCTAGGACATAAAATTAATGTTCTTACAGATCATAAACCCATTTGTGATCTTTTCAAAAAAAGGGCTTTTACCAACAATATGAAGTTCAATAGATGGTTCGTTAGCGTATTAGAATTTGCCCCAGAATTTAGATACATACCTGGTAGATATAACACATTAGCTGACGCCTTATCTAGATCACAAGAAGAGAACGAGAAACAAATTACCACTCATAATTTCGCCTTCAGTTGTCAAATCACAGACTTAGATTTAGACAAAGTTCGTCAGGAACAACAAAAGGATTCTAGAATAAGGGAAGTAACTGGTAACCTCTTGCAAGGTGAGAAAAATTCAGAGTTTCAATTGATAGATGGGTTATTGTACAAGACTTCAGACGAACCAAATGCTTGTTCACGTTTGTACATTCCTAATACACTAATACAAGACGTTTTAGAACTAACCCATTCATACAAGTTATCAGGACATCCTGGAATTAAGAAAACATGTAGAACAATCACTAGAAACTATTTTTGGCCTCGATGTAGTGAAGATGCTACTCGATTTGTTCAGAATTGTACCCTATGTAATATACATAAGGGGAATGTCAACGTCAAGGCTCCTCTGGAAATGTATCCTTCAGAATTAAATCCTTTTCAAGTAGTCACAATGGATTTCTTAGGTCCATTCCCGAACACCATCAGAGGAAATAAACAGATTTTAGTTTTCATTGACTATTTGACCAGATACGTAGAAATTGTTCCAACTAGAAACAGAGAAGCATCAACGGTGGCAGAAGCCTTTAAGTCTAGAATTATAACCAGACATTCATGTCCTCAAGTTTTGCTCTCAGACAATGCTGCTGAATTTACTAGTGACATTCTAACGAAATTGTGTGATTTTTATGAAATACAGAAATGTCAAATAACAGCATATAGGCCAAGCTCAAATGGAGCAGTAGAAAGAACAAATCACAAGATAAAGGATGTTCTGAAAACATTGGTAACCCCTAGCACTGAAGACTGGGACTTGACTCTCGAAGACATACAATTTACTCTAAACAACACAGTAAATGAATCAATAGGAGAAACTCCTCATTTCCTATTGTATGGCTACCAAAAGAGAATGCCAAATTCACTTTTGGATGATGCCGCACCACCCAGACGTACGTACAACTACGAGGACTATATTGCTTGGAAGACAAGACGTACGTACGAGACCGTTAAAGTCACCAGGGCTAGATTAAAGGAGTTACATAAAAAATCTAGTAAGTATTACAATAACAGATCCACCATACCCTCGTTAAAGGTAGGACAACAAGTTTATGTACTCAATCATGTTCTTGAAGGACCTAATATTAAAGTATCACCAAAATTTCGAGGTCCATATAGAGTTTTAGAAGTTTTGAAGTTGAATAAATTCAAGTTAATGCATGAAATTACCTTGAAAGAATCCATTGTACATTGGAACCACATTAAAGTAGTTCATTCAGAACCTTGGTCGTCTACCCAGTTAAAAGATTTGTCCAATAAAGATAAGATAGATAATAAAATAGAATCTTCAATGACCCCAAGGTATAATTTGAGAAGAAGGCAATGGCAAGTGCAATGGTAAACAAATGTTGTTGATAAGATTTTTACTGCTTGATAACATTATTTCAGCAAATGGATTGTATGGTGGTTGGCAGTGAGTCAAATTGTGAACTCACTCGTACAACTAAGAAAGGGAGCCATCATCAAGGAGCATGGCAAGGTTAAGATGATACAGGACCTAGCCATTGTTAAGATCCAGACGGACTCCATTATCGATCAGAGAGAGCAGTTAGTCCAGCTGAGCAATCAGATACAGGCAGGATTACAAAGTGTCCAAGATAGAAATTTGTACGACATGCTCTCCAAGTTGCAGAGGGACATCGATAGTGTTATGCCAAGGAAAGTAGTAAAGCGATCACTTATACCCTTTATAGGCGTCGCTTTACACAATCTCTTTGGAGTGGCGACCGATGGTAATGTTGAAAGGCTAAAGGAAAGAGTGGCACAACTTGAAAATTGGGCTTCTGAGCAGGGTACTGTCTATAATAAAGTAATAGGAAATGTCAATCAAAATCAGAAAATGATCACAGTGCTGAAAGAATTTGTGAATAGTGCCCTCCATAATGTTTCATCAGAAATTGCTAGAATCCATCAAACAGAAATGATGGAGCAACTGCTCATAGAAACAAGTAATTTCCTTCTGGAATACAAGGAATTACTCAATGCAATCATGATGGCAGGAAAAAACCTGCTGTCGCCTTTTCTGATAACCCCTAGTGAAATTGAAGCCATTATTCAGAAATGTGTTGTGAACAATCACTTGAAGCCACTAGTAGAAAATATAGTGGACTATTATGGCCTGATCACAGTGAAAGTGATAGCCAATCAAATTATACTAGTGATCCCTTTCAACAATCCAGACGTCAACTCATTGATGTCAGTCTATCCATTCCCAATGGTAGTAGATAATAAGTCCATTGTACTAGAAGGAACAGTTCGACACTTTGCCTTGCAGCATGATTCTTTCCTAGTGACTGAAATTCCCGAACATAAATTCAGGGAATGTGTCATGCTTAATGATGGTGTATATGTTTGTAACATTGTGAATTTCTATGAACCGTTGAGTGCTCTTCATTGCCTAGATGATCTTGTAAACAACAAGAATGGTAAGAACCATTGTAAATATATACCGTTTACAGAAACTTTCAAGGCTCAAATCATTGATGATGAAATTTTTGTGTTCTCAGCAAACAGATTGAATGCTAAGATTGACTGTAAGTCAAACAAAACAGAAGTAGTTTTCATTAACGTACACTCATTTTCATCTGCTTGTGAACTGGTCATTTTACATAATTTGTATTACAAACCAACAGTTTTCACGACGTACAGTTTGAATTTCAGTAAAAGTGTACATCAGTTTGCAGTTATTAACGAATTTCAACTTTCAGAACTGGAATTGGAGACATTCACAAAGCTAGAAGAGGTTCATACTTTCTTTCATACATATAAGACCGAGATTTCTCCTATTATGTCATTCATAAATGTCATTCTTTTGGTACTGTTTGCTTTCATTTCTTTTATGATTGTCAGGAAATTGATACTGAATAAGCTTACCATAATCAAGGACATGATGGACAGAATCCTTCCTAGAGAGTGATAGCGTTTACCATTGACTTGCACTTGAACATTTGATGATTGATTTTTTTTTTATTTTTTACAATTTATGATTGATAACCAGAGAGTAATAGGCATTTGATATATTTACTTTGCCATAATTTTCTGCATTTAGTTTGAGTATTTGATATGTAATTCATGCTTGTGTTGTTTGTGTTAGCACTATGATGCATTATAATATTTCTTGCATTTATTGCTTGTTGATAGAAATTATTGAAATTGAAGTAATTGACTAATAGAAATTATTGAAATTAAAGTAATTGACTATAGTCAAGTTGAGTTGGTTATCTACTTGCATTGTAGTCAATGCAGGTAGGTGACCGAGTGATGTTATGCAGTGAATAAGTATGAGATTCACTGATCGGGATTATGAAAGAGAGAGAGAGAGAGAGAGACGATGTTGATAGTTTAAAATGATGAGTCATGGGACCAAGTAAATTGAAGACTAACCATAACAAACCTCCAAGATGTGGGAAAGGAAGGAGGAGTTAGAGGATAGACTAAGAAGTGAAAAGGTCAGCAAAATTGACCTGATTTGTCCTTGCCAAAAGTGGGAGTTAAGATTGAACCATTAAGAGTAAAGTAGACGTCCTCAAGGAGGCGGAGTTTTATTCAACATAGGTCCAGAGTTCATTCTGATCAATTTTTAGAGAGTTACTTGAAAACCAAATTGGGTAGGATTGTGTCACTCGCTCCTCTCTTAACATCAAGAAATTTCTAAGTCCAGTGTGGCTGGCCGTGTGAAATAGTTAGGTTAAGATTAAACTTATGAAAAACCGTGCCCGGTGAATACTTACCCCCTCCTGAAAACTAAAAAAAATATTAATGGACAATTTCAACCTAACTTACCGAGTCCCCTGCGTTACTATCAAGTGAAAGTCAACAGACACGGTCATTCATATGTGGTGCAACGCAATACAAAGAAAAACTGCACCGCATAACAATAATAAGGCAACTGAGGGAGAGAGAGAAAGAGTGTGAGTGAGCGTCAGTCTTGCGAGCATCAGTCTAACGAGCGTCAGTCTTGCAAGTGTCGGTCTAACAAGCGTCAGTGAACGTCATTCTTGCATGTGTCAGTCTAATGAGCATCAGTGAGCGTCAGTGAGAGAGAGAGAGAGAGAGAGAGAGAGAGAGAGAGAGAGAGAGAGAGAGAGAGGTCATGGCGTGTAAGTTATTATAGGCCTCTGTGATTCTTCTTCTTCTTTTATCGGCTGATTTCCTCAAGAGAGACACAACTCTCTCTCTTATGTCTGTCTCCATTCCTCTTCTTCTCCATCTGAGGGAAAAGGAGTCATGGTTACCAATCAGATATTCGCGGTGGGGGGGGGGTGTGGAACGGTGATTGCCGTATGCACCTTAATTTGAATATATCATAATAATAATATAATAATAATTCAACGAAGGAAAAGCAAAGCAAATCAACCTCAACTATGAGAAGTTCACCTATAGTTCCTTCCCGGCCGATTCCCAGTCGACGAGTTGCTGGAGGTGGGTGCTGGGGAATAAAGGCGTCACTCACAGCATTTCTGTTGACATGTCCCGGAAAACCTCGTAAATAATGAAAGCCTTTTCAAAGAGGGTCCAGATTCCACATTCGAAAAGGAGTTTGTTGGAAAATTGGATATGGTTTTATTTCTCTGGTTCATTGGCTTGAGAGAGAGAGAGAGAGAGAGAGAGAGAGAGAGAGAGAGATGGTGTAAGTGTCCAGAGAGAGAGGGAGAGAGAGAGAGAGATGTTCTAAGTGTCTAGAGAGAGAGAGAGAGAGAGAGAGAGATGTTCTAAGTGTCTAGAGAGAGAGAGAGAGAGAGAGAGAGAGAGAGAGAGAGAGAGAGAGAGAGAGAGAGAGAGAGAGAGAGAGAGATGTTCTAAGTGTCTAGAGAGAGAGAGATCGGTCAATGGAAATGTAACGTAGGAGACGGCCACTGCGTTCGTGTGCAGGACTCCGATCCTGACTTCAGCTTAACTAAAGTAGTGATGACGGCACTTTTTGTAAGTGCCAAGTAACGGAGAATAATGAAGTGACTGACACTTAAGGATAGAAGTACGAAAGGATATAATGAATTAAGGATCGCCTCATGCCACGGTTGACGGACTCCAGCCGAAAAGTCAGAGCCAATCAAGCGATGTGAACAGGAGAACTGGAGGTATACATTAAGATAGCCGTCAGTTCGTTTTGAATTTTGAATCATCCTTGAAGCCTTTTGCCGCCCAACCCTTTTCCCCTCACACAAACCAACACCTTCCCACACCCATACACGCCTACACTCTGCAGAAAGAGGGCTTCCTTCCTTGTCTCCTTGTTATGAAAACCAGCCGATGGACGAAGGAGGAGGAAGAATCACATCGTCCTAAAAGGCTCCCCTCTACCATGACCTGTCTTCTCTCACTGAGTGACACAATTATTTATTATTATTATTATTATTATTATTATTATTATTATTATTATTATTATCCTTACAGTGACCAGCTGAGCATGTAAAAGTAGTTGCCTTATTGGACAGATGGAGAATTGCATAGTTCTATAACCTGGAAGTAAATGAATATGGGAACCGGGTTATATATAGTCAAACTACAGTTAATGTCTCTCTCTCTCTCTCTCTCTCTCTCTCTCTCTCTCTCTCTCTCTCTCTCTCTCTCTCTACAAATTACAAAACTAATTCCTTCCTAAATGACGATAGCAGTCGTACGTGTCCATCAGTCGAGAAACTTGTTATGCGCCACTTCCATCGAAATTCGGGCAGGACCAGGATTCCCTTCCTCAAACACCCGTTTATTGAAAACGTGGCGTAAAGAATAATGCTGTGAGCCGCCTTTATTACTGTCGAGATTTGCTTTTGATTGAAAGAGTGTTTTCCCTGACGCCAATCACAACTCCCCTGTTTCTGGAGAGTCAGTTTCTTTATCGATAATAATATTGTTAGGGCCCATGAAGTGGGCCAGCTGCTCCGAGAAGCATTTTCTGGGGGGCCGTTATAAAGAATTGTTATTACTTGGGGACACGTGGTGCTGTGAGTGTCAGGCCAACTGGCCAACCAGCGCAATTGTTGTCATTGTTGTGTGACTCTGAAAGTCCTTTCCGTGTTCCTTCAACTTTATCGCTAAGGGCGAGGATATTATCAGTCATCGACTCATCGAGCAATAGTATTGCTGCTGTATTGAGTTGAGACAACATAGATTCTATGGAAGTGTGGTTTGTGGGCGGGGGGCCGTCCCCCCGGGTAGTATAGAAAAAAGCAAAAGGGGAAAAATATCTGTCTGGGGTCGTGGCCTCTTTTTAGGAAGATGCTTCGCGGTCAGGTGATAGTGATACTGATGATAATGAGCCTCTTCTGATAATCTTGGTGATGATGGTGTTACTGAATGAGGAAGCAGCAATGTCGTGACAGGGGAGGATCGAGAGGGAAGAATGACGCCAATGTTTTCACGAAGTGGCCACGAGGCGACTCCTGTCATCCTCCAGCGCACTACAATCGCAAATTCGGGCGTGGTCCTTCCAACATTGCCACCGCCCCCCCCCCCCCCCGCCCAACTGCTTGTTGAGGACCCCGGCTGGTCAAGGGATTGACGCATCTCACTTTCTTCTACTCAGGGGCGTCATTTGGGGGGGGGCTGGGGGGGGCAGTTGCCCCCCCCAAGATCCAGCTTGCCCCCCCCAAGACTCAGCTTGCCCCCCCAAGCTCAAAAAATTATAATTTTCCAATATTCTTGATGATTTCAAATTCAAACGTGTCATCATTTTAACAACACTTTAGATTTTTTTTCTTTCTTTTTTTACTATAATAATTATTTTCAATATATGGAAAAGGCTATTCTTAGGGTTTCTTAGCAATCAATGAAAATTGTTTAATGGAATTAAATTCTATGATAAGTAGACTAAGTTACAGCATACTAGGCTACATTTAAGGTACATTATTGAATTTATTTTCATTAGTAGCCAATGAAAAATATTTGATGGAGTTAGTTTTTATGATTGTCCATGAAATATATAGACTAGTATATAGTCTAAGATACTATAATAAAAGATATAATATTTTCATTAATGGACACTGGGGTGACTGGACAGGGCCATAGTCAGGATATCTCAGCAGCCAATGAAATGTAAATTTTGATGGAATTAATTTTCACGTTTAACTGTCTGTCCGCGAGATATACAGATGTTCACAGCCAAACTATTCTGGAGTATTCTATACTATAAGTATCAAACGATATTGTTCTTCCAAATACAACAAAAAGTCTAAATTTTCTTTACAACAACTAATCCATTTTCATTATTCATAATCAGTAACATCACTAGGTAGTTATCATGCCTAAGAGATTAGTTTGCATTACGATCAGCTGACTTGGTTTGAGTACCATACGGTAACAGTACAGGTTCAAATCATGTTCACGCCTGCGGCCTCAGTAGCCCTAAGATAAGCTACGGACGCAGTCTCTTGTCTCGACTCTTATGTGATTGTGTCGATTCGTCTTACAACCGTCTTTAAAATCTGTGCTTAGATTCGGGTAAATATTTAGATATAATTTTAGTAATTGCTAACTATATATGACTTTAGTAAAAAAAATATTTATTTATGTTTGGGAACTATACAATATGTTTATGCAAACATATGATACATTTGTATGATCTGTCTGTGTGCCTAGGTCTACATGATAGGCTAACGTATATTTATGCTTGCTTTGTTAGGACTGGGTTCATTGATACAGCTGATCATGAAACGTTCAGAATCACAGCAGACCATTACAGGGTTTTTTACTAAGAAAAAGAAAGAAGATGAGCTAGATGAAAAACATTTGGAACTTGAAATAGTAACAGAAAAAACTAAACATGAACATGAGAAATTTGCAGATATTGATCAGGAGTCCTCCACATCACGGTAAGTAAACTCAATTAGACAACCAATATATTATTTTTCATGGTTAGCAGCCATGGGATAAGCTCCGAGCTTTGGCTGAGGGAGTCAAAATTGATAAAGCCTTCGGTAACTTCAATTATTCATAAATTAGACATTACCTTGATTTCCAATGAAACAATGTGAGGGGCGGGGCGGGGGTGACTGGGGGAGGATTGCTAAAGTATATTCTTAAAGATTTTCTGATAAAATTATATATTACGTATTTGTCATTAATGAATCATAAATTTTATAGTGCATGAAATATATTTAACTCTTGATTTGATACCGCACCCAAAACTGTTTAGATTAAAACTGTCTCGTTGTATAGATTATCTACATTATCATATTCACTGTATCTCTAAACATTACAGCCAATGTTTTCTTTGTTTTGTTACAGTGATGATATTCGTCCAAAAATTCAATCTCCTGTCTGTGAATTTGAACATGACAAGAACATCCCCCTAGATATTAGCTCATCAAGATATGAAAATCCAATACAACCTAAACTTAGTATATTTCCTCTAACAAATAAGAGGAGATTTAATGTAGGATTCTATAAACGATTTGAATGGATTGAATATTCTAAATCAGAGGATAGCGTCTATTGTTTTGCTTGTAGACATTTTGCAGGTAATATGCAAAGGAAAGGTGAGATCCTTGGTAAACGAACATTTATTGATGTGGGTTTTAGAAAATGGAAGGATTCCTCCGAGTTATTAGAAAAACATTCTCAAAGTGATAGACATGCTAATGCTATGAGTGGATGGTTGAACTTAAAGGTAGTTGAGAGTAAAAAAGACAGTTCAATCAAAGATAAACTTGACGCTAACAGGTCAAAGGAAGTGGAGGCTAACAGAGAACATGTGAAATGTTTGCTACGTGTCACAAGTTTGTTAGGTAGGCAGGGTTTAGCATTCCGAGGCCATGATGAATCAGAAACTTCGGATAATAGAGGAAACTTTAGTGAAATACTAGATATGTTAGCAGACTCTAATGAGATTTTGCGCAAGAAGATGGAATCAAGGTACGGCCACTATACATCTCCTGAGTATCAAAATGACCTAATACAAGTGTTTGGGAACAAAGTTCTTACAACTGTATCTACACAAATTAAGAAAGCCAAGTATTTTGCAATATTAGTGGATGAAACAAAAGATCGATCAAGAAAAGAACAATTATGCTTGATAATCAGGTTTTTTGATGGTGAAAAAATCCAGGAAAGGTGTTGCGGCACCTATCATATGCAACAGCTTGATGCTGAATCCCTTGCAAATTTTATTCTGAAGAAGTTGGATGAATTAGGATTAGAGCTGTCTAACTGCATTGCACAATGCTATGATGGGGCAAGCGTTATGAGTGGATGGGCTTCAGGAGTTCAGGCTCGTGTAGCAGAGAAGGTGCCCCATGCCATATACATTCATTGCTATGCACACAGGCTCAATTTAGTACTCATTGATTGTGTGAAGAATCTCGATGAATTAGCAAATTTTTTCTCAACCATACAAACTTTATATAACTTTATCTCAAATAGCAACTCAAGACATGAGCTTTTTGTTAAATCCCAAAAAGAGCTTGGATTACAGGTATTAGAATTAGAAAGAACAGTTGCAACTAGATGGTTCTATTGGTACAGGAGTATTTACAAAATTCGTGTTCGATATGAAGCTATTCTTGCAGTATTGGATTCCCTATCCGAATCAACCAATGAAGCTTCTATGGAAGCATCTGGGTTAAAGTTAAGAATGGAGTCTTGGAGATTTATATTTTGTTTATTTGTTGCAGAGAAATTGTTCATACAAACAAACTGTTTGTCAGAGCAACTTCAAGAGAAAGGTATATCTATTGTTAGGACTGTTGATCTGATCAGATCTACGAAGACAAATTTAGCTAATATGAGAGCTGACAGTGAATATGATAAGTTGTATGATGAGGCACAAGAGTTTGCTAGAAAACTTGGAATTCCTGTACCAGAAGTAAGTGCCACAGTGGGAATAAGCCGCAGTAAGAGGATACAACAAACATCAAACAGGCTGAAAGAGTAGCCTACCTCACAACCAGTACACTTGGGAAACGACAAGAGCAATTAACATCTTCGCAGAACATCAATCTAAAACAATATTTAAAGACAGAGTTGTATTTGCAAGTAATTGATAGGTGCACTGCTGAATTTGACCGTAGGTTTACTAGTAACATTGATTTATTTCAGTCTCTTTCTGCATTTGATTGCCAATCAAAGCAGTTCTTTGACGAGAATAAACTAAATATCTTTGCAAATCACTATAGTGCACACATTGATACATTCCTCTTAGTTTCACAAATTAATTCGGCAAAGGTGTTCTTACAACAAAAGAAACAAGAGGACCTAATCGAGGTGTACACCGCTTTGAATTCTTTACCAATTGCTTTTTCTGAGTTGCTTGCTATCCTTAGAATCTTGTTAACCATTCCAGTCACTACTGCTAGTAATGAAAGGTTTTTTTCTGTATTAAACAATGTAAAAAACTACTTGCGAACAACAACTGGGGATAGCCGTCTATCTTCGTTGTTGTTGATGGCCACAGAAAAAAATATGGTTAAATCATTTGATTTAGAAGAATTAGTGAATGATTTTGGTCACATGAAACACCGCAGGTACCCATTGGAATAATTCTTAATAGAACTGCAATTTTTGAACTTTAATATTTCTCGACATCACATTACTACTTGAATTTCATAATCATAATATAATAATTTCCTTAAAAATACTTGTGATTGGTTTATGATTTTCATTAATGCCTAGAATTGCCAGCTAGAAATAATAGTACATTTAAGACTTATGGTGTAAGTTTATATATTTTCATAAAAATTTAAGAATGTAAAGAATAATTATATATACTCATATTTTCTTATCAAGTGTGCAACTATAATAATACAAATATATTACTTGTCAACAGTATTTTACTTTATTTTCTGCCTAGTCATTTTGTTGATGTTTACACAAAATATATCAGTGATGAGGAGATGAATAAATAGTAGTTGGAGTTGGAATATATATATATATATATATATATATATATATATATATATATATATATATATATATATATATATATATATATATATACATATATATATATATATACATATGTATATATATATATATATATATGTATATGTATGTATGTATATATATATATATATATATATATATATATATATATATATATATATATATATATATATATATATATATATATATATATATATATATATATAACTTTTTATAAGATACCTTGCTCATGTGGCTTCAGAAAGCCCATAGAAATACTTTTAAGTAAGAATTCCTTTAAAATATAAATTTTCTTTGGTGATAATACAGTTTCCCACCCAACTTCAGTCTGTTTAAGTCTGCTTGCTCTTGCCCCCCCCAAGGAAAATCTGAAATGACGCCCCTGCTTCTACTCGAATGAGAAGAGACGAGACAGGAAGGAACTTCTCACAATCAGGTGAGGGAAATGACCTTTGTTTTTCCAGGAGCCATTTTTGTTGCCTTAACATTCTTCAATGAATATTCTTTATATATACATGAATCACCTGCTTCTCTATTCATCATTATTCGCAGTGTTGTCAGGACTCTTATTATCATTTTCTCTTTTTATTCACGTTGATGATGAACTGTGAATGACAGTATTAATTTGGGGGAATTATTGTCGTCATTATTAACCCATAATTATTCACAGGTTTTTTTAGAATTTTGACCAGCATTTAGACACCATTACATCTTTACTCTTGTTTATTGATGAATTTTTTTTATTTTTTCTAATAAAAAACAAATGGGTATGGGGATGGGGGTTTGGGGCAAAGCTTTTTATCAATCACAAGTCATTGTCAAGTCACGTAACAAATAGTTTAGGGGGAATTCATGCCATAAAGACGTGACAAAAGGCATCAGAGAGCATAATGGGGGAGGTGGAGTGACGGACATTCATTCCCTGATCATTGAGCAAATATCTCGGAACGTAGCGACCTTTCCCTTTTGCTACATAAGCAGACTTGACATAAATAATAATAATAATAATAATAATAATAATAATAATAATAATAATAATAAATTGGTGGGAATAAATATTGACGGCTAAAACCCACCTCAGACACAAAGTCAGGTGTCAGCTGCTTTCGAATCGTTGCACAACATTCAAGTAACTTCGAAAAAATGGTCAATGATTTCTCGTGATTTCATCCACGAATTCGAAATCAAAAAGTAATTTCGTAATTTATGATTAAAATTATTGAATTCTTTTATTTAAATCAAATTTGGATGTGAAACAACTTCGTCATATATATATATATATATATATATATATATATATATATATATATATATATATATATATATATATATATATATATATATATATATATATATATATATATATATATATAGTTCAATAATTTTATTCTCGTTTGTCAAAGGTTTCGGAGACGCTTTGTATACTCTGTGCTACTGACATAGGCCTAGTCCAGAACGAACATGCTCTCACCCTGAAGATCAGAAAGCGGCCTTATTAACCGAAGGAATAAGGGCGAGAATAGCATGAGGCCATTAGACATATTGGTCTTTATTACGTGGTCGAGAATCTTAACGGTCTAACTCAGTCAGCTGACTGCGGCTACTTTTCGAATTTTCATACTGAATATCATCTCGATTTCCGGTGTTAGACTTTGTAAATATACTTTACAAGAAAGAGGATTGAATCAGGATTACAACGATATATATTTTAATAAGTGAAATCGAATCTACACCAATTTGTTAAGGCGTAAACCGCGCTAACTTTTTATTTTGTTTTTCCTGCTCCAGAGCCTGAATAACATTCCTTCTCTTTGAATCATTCATCAGTAAATGAATTATTCATTGAACTATTCACAAATTAATGAATTATTCACCATTCTCTCGGCATACTCGTTCAAATAGAAAGATAATGATGGCGATTTCAGGCTTCGACACTGGCAACCTGCACACTACGTAGGTCTAGGTTTGCAAAGCGGCTGGTAACTAAAGTGCCTTGGGCCCTTGGGAACTCCTGTATGCCCTGTAGTTGGGTATCGCTTCTGGAAACGACAGAGGACAGGCCACCACCGCGGCTTTGAAGTGTTGAAAATGACGTAGAATCCAGTTCGGAAATGTAGGCCGATATTCATCTGTCTTTGCTCCCTCGTTGTTCGCTGTGGGTCATCTGCTAAATCTGTAATATGTACCCCAGTATGTAACCTTGATGTATTGAAATACTCTTGTTAGAAATCTCTCTCTCTCTCTCTCTCTCTCTCTCTCTCTCTCTCTCTCTCTCTCTCTCTCTCTCTCTCTCTCTCTCTCTCAATGGAACTGGAATGTTGTGACACAGGAGAGGTTTTGGAATTTTTAGTTTTAAATATGTAATCTCCAGTACATCCAGTACAGCTGAAGTTTGGTCAGTTCGGTTCTAAATCTCGGCAACGGAAGTATTTGAAGGATTATTATTATTTCGTGGGTAGGGTGGCACTCAGGACCAAGAGGTATATATAACACAGGGAATGAGGAGGAATCGGTTACCATCGCCTGATGGTGAATTTGCTGTTGTTTTTGGAAACGGTGAGAAGACAATCATGTCCTTACAAAAGCTGTCTGTCACTGATGACACGGTCTTTGAAAGGCCAGGAAGGCATCTCATGTCCCTAAATAAGATTTATAAACCAATAATTGAAGTGTCATGTTAAATCAGTAATTAGATGTATCGCTGTGGATGGTAATATCGATAATGGCTGATGATGTCAATTCCTTCCCAGTGGACAATTTGTCAGTTTGAATTGTTTTTATGTAGTCTAGTTACTTACACGGAAACTATTTATCCGGCAACAGACAAGAAGGGACTGAATTTTCCCTATCGGAGTTTGTCTGTGTGTGTGTGTGTTTTTTTTTTTTATGGGGAGGTTGTTTTGGGGGAATATGACCCCCTCCCCACCTTCAACCCTCGCCCAAATCAAATGGTTTTTATTGCATCAATTCTGGTTCAAATTCCCGTCAGTCTCACTGAGTAGGTGGAGGGAGACCGGAAGGTGTCAGTGGGGTAACCAGAAGACGTTTTGTCCACCATCTTTTTACACACAGACACACACACACACACACGCTGTCCAAATTGTGACCTCATGCCCATCGTAAGTGCTTAAGGGTTTATGCAGGAGCCTAAAATAAAAAAAAAAAAGTTGAATGATACAGTTCCTGGGAGCATCAGTGTGTGTGAGAGAAGGTGGTTGGGGGTGGGGTTGGGGCGGGGGCCAGTACTTACAGTAGCCTTCGGTACTCTTAGGAAGCTACACTTCTGCAGTCTGCCTTGTTTTCTTTTACTTATGATTTTGGCTTTATTGTTTGTTTACCTAGTTTCTCTACAAAATAGGTACTGAGATTTTTAGCAGATCTCTCTCTCTCTCTCTCTCTCTCTCTCTCTCTCTCTCTCTCTCTCTCTCTCTCTCTCTCTCTCTCTCTCTCTCTCAATTTCCTGATGCTGAACGAAAACGTCTTTAAATTCCCTTAGGATGCTGTCCAGATTTCAAGGGCTCTTTTCAGAGATCATCAATGGAATTATTTCGGGTTAAAGTTTCAAAAGGATCTTTCTTTTGATGATTACCGAAAGTTGGTGACCACAGAGAGAGAGAGAGAGTGAGAGAGAACGCACAATCATGGCTCAATAGGCCTAGTTATCCATTTTTTCATTTTTTTAAAACTACCAGTAACGTAAGACAGTCCAGAGAGAGAGAGAGAGAGAGGGGGGGGGGGCGGGAGGGGGGTTGACGTGTTGAAAATGACGTAGAATCCCATTCGGAAATCTAGGCCGATATTGATGTGTCTTTGCTCCCTTGTTGTTCGCTGTGGGTCATCTGCTAAATCTATAATATGTACTCCAGTATGTAACCTTGATTTATTGAAATACTCTTGTTAGAAGTCTCTCTCTCTCTCTCTCTCTCTCTCTCTCTCTCTCTCTCTCTCTCTCGTAGTGCACAATTGTGTACTTGGCTCTTGTGTCCCAGTAACACACTGACTGCCCGTTGCACCAGTGCAAAGGGTTGCTGTAAATATGGTAACTTGCAAATATGGTGACTTGCAGCATTTGTGGGGGCTTGCAGACCTCAAGACCATTCCAGCATTTCACATGACAGACCACAAAATAGAGAATTGCTTTCGATGGATTGTTCTGCCACTCAAGAACCATTTTTATCTTTGACATTTATTGCTTGTTGTTATTATTAGCGCTTTTATGTAGTCATCGGCTGGCCTCTTTCTCTGACTTGTGTTTGTACGAATCGTTAGGCCTACTTAGGTCTCGCTTAGTGAGTGACACGACCTCTGTCGTGTCACTCACTAAGAGAGAATATGAAAGGAGGTACAGTAAAAGGAACGGAAGGGGTTGCAGCTAGGGGCCGTGGAAGGGACGCTGCAAAGAACCTTAAGTAATGCCTACAGCGCACCGCATGAGGTGCGCTGATGGCACTACCCCACCTAGGGGGGGTTTTCCATAGGCTTAAAGACCACACCATTGATTTATTTGAACAAACGAAGTCTCCTTCCTCTGGTTATTTTCAGTGGCTAAAAAAAATAATTATGGAAAGTTGCTCACTTGCGTCTTGTTACCGGAGACTGCATTCATTATCCTACCATTCTGAAAATCACATTCCGTTGACTCTGAACAATCCAGGGTCGCTAAAGTTGCCGTGTTTACTAGCGGGGCTGGAAGGAGAAATTCAACAAAGAGAAAGAGAAATAGAAACAAAAGAAAATATAGAGTCGACTTCGCACGCAATGTCTTTTTCCGAAATCGACGAGTTTGCTCTCTCGCGGATTTTGCAGCCGTGAATGCAAAAGATTTTGTTGGCATTTTTCCTTCCGAGTTTTGCGCTGGGAAGCGAGCGGCAAGTTTGTAGGTAACGTTTTGGTGAATCTTACTTACTTGCTTTTAGATTTATCTTATCTTTAATATATTTGGGATGCACATACTGCAAAACCCTGTGTTTCATTGTGCAGAAATTATATAAATTACAAATATGCGTATTTCAGAAAGTATTATCATTCCTTTTTATAAAAAAAATTGAAGATACGAGTATTTCCAATGGTAAAGACACTGTACATATTAATGGAAGAGATAAATATTACACACACACACACACACATATATAAATATAATATATATATATATATATATATATATATAATATATATATATATATATATATATATATATATATATATATATATATATATATATATATATATATATAATATATATACATATATATATAATATATATGAATGAGCGATAAACAATTCCTCAAATTATTAT
>JANJGK010000873.1:0-22500 GCA_039081455.1 Macrobrachium rosenbergii | reverse complement strand
ATTATTATTATTATTATTATTATTATTATTATTATTATTATTATTATAATTATTATTATTAGTATTATTATTATTATTATTATTCCTTCATGAATAAACATTTTGTAAAGACTTTGAAAGTTTTCTAACACCATCAAAGCATGAAGAAATATTTTCGTATGATTATGTTAATGGAAATAAAGGTACTCAAATGACTCGATGACTGTTTTCTTGTTGAAGAACGCCGTGTTGTCATTAATACCCAAGTATATTTAGACGGCGAATGTAACAGGAATAAACGATTAGTATATTTAGACAGGGTAAATGTAACAGGAATCAACGAATAGTACCTTATTGCCGACCAGCTCTGTATCTTGTTTATTTATTTATTTATTCATTTACTTATTTATTTATTTATTAATTTATTTATTTTGAGGACCGGGATGTTTTCAGTGGAAGGGGGGGCGTCCAAGTTGTGACTAATACCGTTGTTTCTTTTGCATTCATTCATTTCATTAGAATATTCAGGTATTTGTGTACACTGTACAGTATCTGATTTTATCAATGTATGTTTTTATCACCTCTCTCTCTCTCTCTCTCTCTCTCTCTCTCTCTCTCTCTCTCTCTCTCTCTCTCTATGAAAAAAGAACAGCAAGTTTTGCCTGAGTGTGCGAGCAGTTGCTAAGGAGAGTCAGAGCATTTAATTCGCGGAAGGATCACACAGAGTGAGTTCAAAAGGAGCTGAAATGAATCCTTTTGTGTGGACACATTACCGAGAGGGGGACTTACAATTGGCTCTCAACGCCCCCACCCCCACCCCCACCCCCACCTCGCCCCAATCATTTCTTTCTGAATCTCTTTTTCTCTTTTACACAACCTTTTTACTATGAAATTATCTGGAGCGAATTTTTCTTCCTTCTAAATTCTTTGAAGCTTAATATTTACCTAATCTGCCAGTCAATTTTTATCCCCCCCCTCTCTCTCTCTCTCTCCCTCTCTCTCTCTCTCTCTCTCTCTCTCCTCTCTCTCTCTCTCTCTCTCTCTCTCTCTCCCCCTCTCTCTCTCTCTCTCTCTCTCTCTCTCTCTCTCTCCCCGAATGTCACTTGCCTGAAAACGTAAAAACACCATATTTACTTAATCAGGAAGTTTCTCTTTCTCTCTCTCTCAAACATTTAGAAAAATTTACATTTACATCCACTGAAAGTAAGCTTCTCCCCCACCCCCATTCTCTCTCTCTCTCTCTCTCTCTCTCTCTCTCACACACATATCTGAAAGTCTACAAAACCCATTTCAAAGGCGAGGACGTCTTTAACCATTTAATAGGACTGCACAGTTAAAAGTTTGAAATGGCCGACGAAACTTTTGTAACTAGTAAACATTAAGACACGGCCAGAAGTTCGGCGAGTGTTTAAGATACAAAGACACCAAAGGAAATGGAGAGAGAGAGAGAGAGAGAGAGAGAGAGAGAGAGAGAGAGAGAGAGAGAGAGAGAGAGAGAGAGAGAGAGAGAGAGAGAGAAAAGTTGTTTTTACGAGTTTTCAAAGACCGACGACGGGATTTCCAGAGAGTCGTTCTTTGGAAAAAGCGGTTAATAAAATAAACTTTAAACTTATATAACAGAGGTGTGCATATATAACAATATATATTATACATACATATATATTATATATTATATATATATAAAACATGCAGTTGGTTATTCCCAAGGTGGTGAATTCGATACTAAACGATATTTGTGGCTTAAGATTTGTGAAAATTCAAGCGTGTATAATTGGTTATATACATACATCTATCAATATGTGTGCGTCAAAGAGAGAGAGAGAGAGAGAGAGAGAGAGAGAGAGAGAGAGAGAGAGAGAGAGAGAGAGAGAGAGAGAGAGAGAGAGAGAGAGAGGGTGTAATATTATTGAAATATTAGCAAAATAATACCAAAGAAATTAACAGATGGCTTTCGGGGACGCCATAGTAAATTACCCAAGTTCATCTCCTCTATCGATTTTCCCAGAATGGGGAAACTTCAGTTCACTCTCAAAATGATTTATGAAAACGCGTCGAGAGAGAGAGAGAGAGAGAGAGAGAGAGAGAGAGAGAGAGAGAGAGGCGCTCTCCAGATGGAAGAAAAACGTCTCGAGATTTATAAGTTTGGAATCCGTGATATACGACACATCACGGATCTACGTTCGATATGTAAATACGGATAAATCACTTCGGATGCTGGGCCGAGAGGAAGGTTTTTGAGAGATGCTGCAGAAAGAGTCAATTGAAAGATGGTTTTCGGATGGAGGTCGTGAATCGGTTTTGAGTGCCCGCGGTGATTGATGACTCTCGAAGGTTTAACACAAAGCTTTGGCTCTCATTTTCGTCTATGAAAATGAAGTTCGTGATCATGAAGGAAGGATGCCCTATTCATGGAAATCAGAGGCCACTAAGCCTTCATCTCATTACGCAATTACGCAAAAAAAACAAGCTATACAATATTTCGCAATGATTGTAATGTTTATCCCTAATGCAAGGAACACTGCAAAATCGGTAGAACATTGAGGAAATCGTTCCAAAGGAATACACATTTTGAATAAGATAATTTCAAGGGCAGCTTATTTGCAATACTGTTGTCACTTGCTGTTGGCACACACAACAGCGGCACAAGGCTGCTGACAACGATTGAGCCGGTGGTATACAGACATAATAAACACACACAAACAAGATATATATATATATATATATATATATATATATATATATATATATATATATATATATATATATATATATATATATATATATATATATATATATATATATATATATATATATATAAACATATATATATACTCATAATATAGTTACATATATATATATATATATATATATATATATATATATATATATATATATATATATATATATATTTCAGAAAAGATGGCCGCTACAATTTTAAAGGACACATATATGCATTTCATAGCTTCAATGCTTTAAGATGTGATGAAAGAATTTTTGGAGCGAGATGGTACTGACAGAGCCGTCAGTCGTAAAATCTTTGTATTCAGCAAATAGTTTGATTCTTCAGCAATATTGCCGGTCAGGTGATCTTCCGAAGTGTTATGTATATTCGTGAGTACGTGCGTTAATTTGATCTAGATTATGCCAAAATCTGCCCTAAAAGTGAGTTTGATTGTTCATTAACGTGATAGAACTGCAGTTGTCTAGACGTAGCTTTGGAGAGGATCCAGGCTTTGAATCGGCAGATAAGGTAGAGTTTGAAATCTCTGTTTTTATGGGAGAAAATTGAACTTGTGATTTTTACTATGATTTTCTAATCATTATGAACTTTTGAACTGGTGTGGGAGATTTAATATGAACATTCATACCTCTTTTATATTATTATTTTGTTATGTTACGTTTGCCATATCTTGGCTATGCATTTTACACTTTCCATTATTGTGTTTTGCATTTCATATATTTTTGGGAGTTTTCTATCATGTTTGATTCTTCCGACAGATGTCTGTGGACACTGTGGACAGATGTCTGTGGACAGTGTGGACTGTTTCGAATAACATGTGGTAGACTGTTTTTTTTGACATGACTAATTATTGATTTGGGGAGTATGTGTGAGTTTGGATATTTTCAGGCTATTAGCCATAGTGAGACTTCGTTAATCAGAAGTGTTTTACAGTTCAGAGTTTAGTTATCTAACTCGATATTTCATTTATTATGCATTTTAATCTTTGCTTTGTTTTGTTCATTTCTTGTTGGGTTATTTGAATAATAAACCTATTTTTGTAGAAACTATTGCGTTTCTTTAAATGGTCCATTTAATTGATTTGGTGAGAATGAGTGCGATTCGGGTGGGTGAACTTCGGAAAACGATGAGAGAGAGAGAGAGAGGCGATACACGGAGAGAGAGAGAGAGAGGCGATACACGGTGAGAGAGAGAGAGAGAGAGAGAGAGAGAGAGAGAGAGAGGAGAAAAATAGATGTAAGTGTTGTCGTGAGAGAACTTTCATACGCCTCCGTTTCATGAAGAAAGATCGTAGAGCACGTTACGTACACTTTCAAAAAAGTGTTAATTCTGTCCTCGTTACAGAATGAAATGGCGGCAGCGGGTGTCTTTTGATTTTAAATGGTGGCAGCATGATTTTAGTGTCTTTAATGATGGCGAAAGAGGGAGATTGCTAATAGACTAATTGGTAACGTTGATGCCCAAGGCATAGGCGACTTCACCTAAGAGCTAAGGCGACGGGTCAGTGTTGAATGACTGAGTGGGTCGTGATTACGTGTGAAATACGGGAAATCTTTTTTTTTTTCCGTTTCTATTCGAGTACTGGGAGTGGGGAGTTGTGAAATAGATCTGGATGATCTCTAGAGCAGTTTTGGGGTTAACAAAATACCCAAATAAGTGTGAATAGTGGCGATTGTGAGTTAGTTACGCAAAGTGATTATTCAACAATAATCGCGCTGCGGATGTTTTTTGCTTAGTCTTCGAGTGGGTGACGTCACAGGTTAGCAAGTTGAGAGATAGGTACTTCGTTTTCTGTTTCAAAATTGGTAAGTACCCCATTCTCGTAAGTTGCGCAGAACGCCGTTTTCTATTCTTCTTTTAGAGGGGGTAACTTGTGCCTTTCTCTAGTGTTCTTTTTGGTTTCTCTTTTTATGTTGTTACGCTCAGGGCGTGTGATTACTCACAAAATGCCGGACGATGCAGCAAGCACATCCCAATCAGTTGTGGTGCATAAAGTGACGAACGTTTGTGCGGGAATTAATAATTTTAAAGGGCTAGTTGATGGGAAGCCAACCCAAAACATAGAAACTTTCATTGAGTCAGTGAACAATTATCTGAATTCCAAGAAAATTACGAATGGCGCTGAAGCTTTAACAGAGGCTAAATCATTTCTGGATTTAGATAAAGGAGATATTGGAAAACGAGCACGCAGTTTCGGGTTCAGAAGGTGCAAAACTTGGAATGAACTGCAGAAATTTCTACGAGCTACTTATGGCGGAGTTCAACGTGAATGCGCAGTTCGGAATTTGCGAGTTTCTCAAAATAAACAAAGGCAATGATTCACTAGTCACATACAGTGCGAATTTATTTGATGCAGTAGTTGAGTTAAAGAAATCTATAATAGGCTCTCCATGGGTAACTGGAAATAATATCTCCTTAGATAATTTTGAAAGATTGTTACACTTTGCTTGCCTTTTAACGTCGGTCCCAGATGTAATTGTAGATAGTTTTGATAAGAGAATTGATCAGGATACAGACGAATCCTTTTTGTTTGCACAGATTAACAAAAATCTAGCAAAATGCCCGACACTGGACAGTAGTTTTGTACAGGGAGGTGCAAAGATGTCAGCTGCGGTTTCCAAACCACAGAATAATGATAGTCGCTCGCATTCGGGAAATGATGCAACAGCGAAGACATGTGCACGAGTAGAATCGAAGAAAATTCCAGAGAGATCAGTCACAACGATACGTTGTTTCAATTGTGATAAAATAGGCCATAGTAAATCAAATTGCAGAGTGAGATATTGTTCAGTTTGCAAATCTTCAGATCATGGATGGAGATTTTGCCCAGCCACAAAGAGTAGAGATTATTCAGGGAAGTCCCGGGGAGGTTTTTCTAGATATGACAGGAGAATTCCACATGATGCAAGTTCTAGATACACAAAGGAACAGCAGAATTTTCACAAGATAGGTTCGAAAACGGACACAGGATAATGACTAATCAGGTCGTAGAGTCACTAGAACCTAGGCCGATTGTACGTGGATTCTCTAATGGCAATGAAATTCATATTTTCATTGATTCTGGTAGCTCAGTTAACTTAGTAAATGCTGACCTTTTTCACTCGAGGTTTCCAGAGTGCAAATTAATCCCTTCTAGTGAGACAGTGTGTGATGTACAAGCGAGGAAACTGAATATTTTAGGTTCGTCATTTCTTACGCTTTGTATCGGTGGAAAGACAATAGTAGAACCATTTTTGGTCATAGAAGGATTAGCCTTAGGTGAAATGGTTTTGCTAGGACACCCTTCTTGTATGCGACATAACATCAACATTCTTACGGGAGTTCAGGGGATTACAATAGGTGAGTCGGGTTGTTTTGTTCCATATATACACAGGAAAGAAACTTGTGAGAAACCTAAGACACAGTCGGAGACATGTGTAACACATTCATTAGAGAGTGAAGATATTCCGCAAAGATCTTTCAAAGGATTTTTGTTGGAAGATATTGAATTGCAACCGCGAGTTCCTACATTAGTTAAAGTGTCGCTGAAAGAGAAAAAGTTTCCTTCTCAAGTGTGCGTTGTTGAGGGAACCGAGAAATTCAAAGACGTTGTGAGTACGGTGTCAGTGAATGAAATTTCAGTCGCAGGCGTGACTTCAGTAGAATTAGTTAGCTATCAAGACTCAGTGAAAAAATATCACAAGGGTACTTATGTAATTGATTTTGAAGAGTTTAATGAAGAGCATAAATTAGTGAGTTTTTGTGGAGACGGGAATATGTTTCCTAACGAGGAGCAACAGTTCCGAAGTCAGGTTCTACATGAACATTTGGCTAAAGTTGATTATCCTGAGTATTCAGATAAAGTAGAGAAAGTGTTGAAAGAACATCTAGATATCATTGCTTTGAAGGGAGATAAATTAGGAGTTACAGATGTTTTAGAACATTCAATCCGCCTAGAAAAGGGTACAAATCCCATATATATTCCAGCATATCGAATTCCTTTTAAGATCAGGGAAGAAGTAGAAAAAGAAGTTCAGAAGTAGGAGTCGGAAGGCATTATCAGACCGTCCAATTCTCCGTTTAATTTTCCTTTGCTTGCAGTTCCTAAGAAAGACGGTAGTATCAGAGTTTGTGTAGATTTTCGTAAATTGAATGAAAAAACATGCCCAGATAGATATCCTGTAGCTTGTTTGCCTGATTTGTTTGTTGAGATCGGTGGCAAGAATATATATTCATCTATAGATCTTATGCAAGGGTTTTTACAGGTTCCCTTTTGTGAGAGTAGCCGTAAATATACAGCATTTTCGGTACCAAAGGGACATTACGAGTTTAATAGGATGCCTTTTGGATTACAAGGGTCCCCAATAACATTTACTAGACTGGTTAACACAGTACTTCATGGCTTGTTAGGAAAGTCGGTGTTTGTGTACATGGATGACATTCTCATATGCACAGATACAATTGAAGAACATCTAAAGGTGTTAAAAGAAGTCCTTAAGCGATTACGGTTCGCTGGGTTAAAGGTCAAATTGGCCAAATGTGAGTTTCTGAAGAGAAAAATTGTCTATTTAGGACATGTTATCTCTAAAGAGGGAGTTAGAGTGAATGATGAGAAAGTTAAAGCCATTGTGAATTTTCCAGTTCCCAAAACCAGGAAACAGATTCGTTCGTTCCTAGGTATGTCGGGTTTCTTTCGCCGTTTTGTGCGGAATTTTTCTACAATAGCGTCTCCATTGACAGATTTGTTACGAGAAGACGTTAAGTTTGTTTGGGGTGATAGTCAACAATTAGCTTTTGAGAAGCTTAAGAACGCTTTGGTGAACCCACCAGTTTTGAAGTTTCCAGATTTTAGTCAACCGTTCACCTTAGTGACTGACGCGAGTCAGGAAGGTATAGGTGCGTGTTTGATGCAGAAATTTGAGGGGAAATTACACCCAATTGCTTTTTATAGCAGAAAGTTCAAAACGCGTGGTAGTAACGAAAGGCTGATGTCAGTTGTGGACAAGGAGGCTTTCGCAGTCGTCTCTAGCCTTGTTCATTTTAAGATGTTGTTGTTGGGAAATAAAGTTGAGATTCTTACAGATCATCAACCGTTGTTAGAGCTTTTTAATAAGCCAAATTTGTCGCCCAAGAGAGCACGTTGGTTCCTAACATTGAGAGATTTTGATGCAAACCTCAAATACATTGAAGGTAAGCATAATGTAGTTGCAGATGCATTGAGCAGATATTTTCCGGTCGAGGATGAGGAAATACACACCGAATCCTGTGTGGGAGAAGAGAGTAAATATTTGGTGTCTAATGTCTCTGATATTAGTAGTTCTGAGAGATCGCATGTAGAGGACATACACGTTCCTACAGTGCATACTTCGGGGAGAAATAGTGAGTCGGCAGTCTCGGGAGAGATTGTTATTCGTGATAGTGAGAGTAACGCAGTGTGTTATATTACGGGTGAAAATGTCACTTGGGACATAGGCTTGCTGGAACAAAAGCAAGATGAAGATAAATTGTTGTCAGATGCTAAGGCATTTCTTAAGGGAGTTTCACCGAAGAAAGGGTATAAGTTGCCTTTTTCTGGTCTAGAGTTGGAGAATAATTTATTGGTGAGAAAAGTTAAGTATAACTTGCGAAGTACTCGAAGCATGGGTGAGATTACACAAATCATCGTGCCAGAGAGTCTAGTACCACAAGTTCTAGACATTGTACATTGTAAATTTGGTTCTCCTCATTTGGGTGTAGACAAGACGTATGAAAACGTCAGGTCAAAGTTCTTTTGGAAAAATAGAAGCCTTTGTGAAGAAGTGTGCTATTTGCAATGCGAATAAGCCAGCGACGACAGTGTCGTGTCGTTTGGGTTCATATCCCATACCACATAGGCCGTTTCAGAGAGTGCATATGGATATTCTGGGTAACTTCTCAGAGTCCGCTTATGGTTATAGACATTTATTAGTAGTTGTTGATGAGTTGACTCGCTTTGTCGAGATTTTCCCACTGAAGTACAAATCAGCTGAGGAAGTTGCTATAGCGTTCTTTAAGGGGATAATTTGTCGATATGGTGTTCCAGAATGTCTGATCACAGACAATGGTAGGGAGTTTATTAATAAGACTTTAGATGGTCTTGCTAATTTGTTGGGGATAAAGAAAGTATCTATAATCCCGTATAGACCTGAAGCGAATGGGTTGTGTGAGAGGGCGAATCGGAAAGTAATCGAAGCTTTGCGCATGACGGTGGGAGGTTCCGATACACATTGGGACAGATCTTTGGATGAAGTGCGATATAGTATCAATACTATGATGAATGACACAATTAAGATATCTCCAGCAGAAGCTTTGTATGGATACAAGTTGAAAGGACCTTTTGATTTGTTACCAGAGTGTGTTCAGGGTGATGTTACGGTCACTTCGTTGATAAATACAGCGAGAGAAAGATTTGCACGTATCAGTAAAGAACTTGAACTTAGTTCGCGTGCAATGGTAGAGAAAAGTAACGCGAAATCGAGGGGAGTAGCTTTTTCGATGGGTGATAGAGTGTTTGTTAAAGTGAATGTTCGGAATGATCTGAATTATAAGTTAAGTCCGAAGTTCCACGGACCTTTTGAGATTGTAGAGATCAAAAGAGGGAATAGATTTGTAGTTAAAGATGTAAACACTGGAGTGACGAAATTGACCCATATTTCGAAGTTAAAGAAAGTTGGGATGTAATGGAATGTTTGTATATATATGATATTTTTTTTTATTTTTTTTTTGTCTCTTGTTCATTTTAGATGTTGAAGTTCTTAGTCATTTGTTTTCGAATGATTTTGGGAATTGAGACATGGGCTAATTTCATACGAGATTTGACCCGTGTGTTAGTGGGTTGTTGTGTTATGATGTGTTTCATCATCTGACGCAATGTGTGTGTTGTTTAGGATTATTTTTTTTTGGGGAGATACTTAGTATATCGGACCGAACAAGTCTGATCTTTTCTTTCGGGTTGGGAGATCGTATTTGAGTATTTGGATTTTTTTTCCAGTTTCTTTTTTTTTTAAATAAAGGGAGCTGTATTGTGAGTAGTTATAGTTGTTAAGATCGTAGGAGCGATTGCCATTACGTCAATTGTTATTTTGTTGAGTTAGTCAGGTGTTGCGAAATATTTGCTAACCGGAGTAGAACTTTCATGTCTTTTACGAGATATGATACCTTTTAGTGTTCGGATAAGATTCTCGAGTATTTTTTTTCTGTTTGGATAGAATTTTTTTTATGAGTGAGTTCCATAGAGTTGTTGTGCTTAATAGTGAGTTGACCGTGATTGTTCTGAGATACAAACTTGGAATTAGTTCACATTGTGAGTGTTTGATTTTTGCATTAGTAGTTTTGGTTTGGTTCAGTAACATGAAACCTTTTTGTTATTAGACCTTTTTCGAGTGTTTTTGGGAGACTCAGTAGTGACATGGGATAGAGTAGAGACCATGTTCATTTTGGGAGATCAATATCAAGGTTCGGGAGTTGATTATAAGACGAGTTGTACTTTAGTTAGAGAGAGGTGTGTGTGTGACAGTAGTATTTTCCAGTTGCGAGTTGTGTCTGTGGGTGGTTGTGAATTATCATTAGTTCATAGACAGACTCCGACAGAATGTGACTTTAGACAGTTCCTGCGAGATTACCACATTGAGTCCACCAGTACTCTTCATACCGTGTTTTTGCAAGGAGTATGCAGTTACAATGATGTGCCAGAGCAACAAGTCGACGACATTCGTTCATCGAGGGTCCGAGCAGCTCGATTCATCCTGCAGAATCCTGTCTACGGACTTTCTCGTACTTAGCCGTGCTGTATTCAACAGTTCCGAGAAGATAATTATGCGTCATACGCATAACGAGCATTTGGTAGTGGAGGTACCTACAACCAAGGTGCCAATGACGGTTCCACCGTTGGAAGACATTGACGATTCCGTGATGTTCCAGTATCAGGAATATATTATGCCGACAATTTTAATTGTCTTAATAGCTATTTTACTGATAATTCTTGTTGTGGGGGTAGTAAAGCTTATTCGTGTTTGTAAGATTACATGTAAAGGCTCTAAGAACTCAACCCCAGTGACTTTGGAAGTGCGTCATGAGAGCAGTCCTTAAAGCTGCAGTGCAGTAGACATTGCTAATTGAGCATAGCTCTATCTGTTATGTTTTATACATATGCTTTTGTTTTAGTTTGCCGTTAAGGAGAGCGAGACGCTCTTATGTGGTGGCCGAGCTCTATTTCAGAAAAGATGGCCGCTACAATTTTAAAGGACACATATATGCATTTCATAGCTTCAATGCTTTAAGATGTGATGAAAGAATTTTTGGAGCGAGATGGTACTGACAGAGCCGTCAGTCGTAAAATCTTTGTATTCAGCAAATAGTTTGATTCTTCAGCAATATTGCCGGTCAGGTGATCTTCCGAAGTGTTATGTATATTCGTGAGTACGTGCGTTAATTTGATCTAGATTATGCCAAAATCTGCCCTAAAAGTGAGTTTGATCGTTCATTAACGTGATAGAACTGCAGTTGTCTAGACGTAGCTTTGGAGAGGATCCAGGCTTTGAATCGACAGATAAGGTAGAGTTTGAAATCTCTGTTTTTATGGGAGAAAATTGAACTTGTGATTTTTACTATGATTTTCTAATCATTATGAACTTTTGAACTGGTGTGGGAGATTTAATATGAACATTCATACCTCTTTTATATTATTATTTTGTTATGTTACGTTTGCCATATCTTGGCTATGCATTTTACACTTTCCATTATTGTGTTTTGCATTTCATATATTTTTGGGAGTTTTCTATCATGTTTGATTCTTCCGACAGATGTCTGTGGACACTGTGGACAGATGTCTGTGGACAGTGTGGACTGTTTCGAATAACATGTGGTAGACTGTTTTTTTTGACATGACTAATTATTGATTTGGGGAGTATGTGTGAGTTTGGATATTTTCAGGCTATTAGCCATAGTGAGACTTCGTTAATCAGAAGTGTTTTACAGTTCAGAGTTTAGTTATCTAACTCGATATTTCATTTATTATGCATTTTAATCTTTGCTTTGTTTTGTTCATTTCTTGTTGGGTTATTTGAATAATAAACCTATTTTTGTAGAAACTATTGCGTTTCTTTAAATGGTCCATTTAATTGATTTGGTGAGAATGAGTGCGATTCGGGTGGGTGAACTTCGGAAAACGATGAGAGAGAGAGAGAGAGGCGATACACGGAGAGAGAGAGAGAGAGGCGATACACGGTGAGAGAGAGAGAGAGAGAGAGAGAGAGAGAGAGAGAGGAGAAAAATAGATGTAAGTGTTGTCGTGAGAGAACTTTCATACGCCTCCGTTTCATGAAGAAAGATCGTAGAGCACGTTACGTACACTTTCAAAAAAGTGTTAATTCTGTCCTCGTTACAGAATGAAATGGCGGCAGCGGGTGTCTTTTGATTTTAAATGGTGGCAGCATGATTTTAGTGTCTTTAATGATGGCGAAAGAGGGAGATTGCTAATAGACTAATTGGTAACGTTGATGCCCAAGGCATAGGCGACTTCACCTAAGAGCTAAGGCGACGGGTCAGTGTTGAATGACTGAGTGGGTCGTGATTACGTGTGAAATACGGGAAATCTTTTTTTTTTTCCGTTTCTATTCGAGTACTGGGAGTGGGGAGTTGTGAAATAGATCTGGATGATCTCTAGAGCAGTTTTGGGGTTAACAAAATACCCAAATAAGTGTGAATAGTGGCGATTGTGAGTTAGTTACGCAAAGTGATTATTCAACAATAATCGCGCTGCGGATGTTTTTTGCTTAGTCTTCGAGTGGGTGACGTCACAGGTTAGCAAGTTGAGAGATAGGTACTTCGTTTTCTGTTTCAAAATTGGTAAGTACCCCATTCTCGTAAGTTGCGCAGAACGCCGTTTTCTATTCTTCTTTTAGAGGGGGTAACTTGTGCCTTTCTCTAGTGTTCTTTTTGGTTTCTCTTTTTATGTTGTTACGCTCAGGGCGTGTGATTACTCACAAAATGCCGGACGATGCAGCAAGCACATCCCAATCAGTTGTGGTGCATAAAGTGACGAACGTTTGTGCGGGAATTAATAATTTTAAAGGGCTAGTTGATGGGAAGCCAACCCAAAACATAGAAACTTTCATTGAGTCAGTGAACAATTATCTGAATTCCAAGAAAATTACGAATGGCGCTGAAGCTTTAACAGAGGCTAAATCATTTCTGGATTTAGATAAAGGAGATATTGGAAAACGAGCACGCAGTTTCGGGTTCAGAAGGTGCAAAACTTGGAATGAACTGCAGAAATTTCTACGAGCTACTTATGGCGGAGTTCAACGTGAATGCGCAGTTCGGAATTTGCGAGTTTCTCAAAATAAACAAAGGCAATGATTCACTAGTCACATACAGTGCGAATTTATTTGATGCAGTAGTTGAGTTAAAGAAATCTATAATAGGCTCTCCATGGGTAACTGGAAATAATATCTCCTTAGATAATTTTGAAAGATTGTTACACTTTGCTTGCCTTTTAACGTCGGTCCCAGATGTAATTGTAGATAGTTTTGATAAGAGAATTGATCAGGATACAGACGAATCCTTTTTGTTTGCACAGATTAACAAAAATCTAGCAAAATGCCCGACACTGGACAGTAGTTTTGTACAGGGAGGTGCAAAGATGTCAGCTGCGGTTTCCAAACCACAGAATAATGATAGTCGCTCGCATTCGGGAAATGATGCAACAGCGAAGACATGTGCACGAGTAGAATCGAAGAAAATTCCAGAGAGATCAGTCACAACGATACGTTGTTTCAATTGTGATAAAATAGGCCATAGTAAATCAAATTGCAGAGTGAGATATTGTTCAGTTTGCAAATCTTCAGATCATGGATGGAGATTTTGCCCAGCCACAAAGAGTAGAGATTATTCAGGGAAGTCCCGGGGAGGTTTTTCTAGATATGACAGGAGAATTCCACATGATGCAAGTTCTAGATACACAAAGGAACAGCAGAATTTTCACAAGATAGGTTCGAAAACGGACACAGGATAATGACTAATCAGGTCGTAGAGTCACTAGAACCTAGGCCGATTGTACGTGGATTCTCTAATGGCAATGAAATTCATATTTTCATTGATTCTGGTAGCTCAGTTAACTTAGTAAATGCTGACCTTTTTCACTCGAGGTTTCCAGAGTGCAAATTAATCCCTTCTAGTGAGACAGTGTGTGATGTACAAGCGAGGAAACTGAATATTTTAGGTTCGTCATTTCTTACGCTTTGTATCGGTGGAAAGACAATAGTAGAACCATTTTTGGTCATAGAAGGATTAGCCTTAGGTGAAATGGTTTTGCTAGGACACCCTTCTTGTATGCGACATAACATCAACATTCTTACGGGAGTTCAGGGGATTACAATAGGTGAGTCGGGTTGTTTTGTTCCATATATACACAGGAAAGAAACTTGTGAGAAACCTAAGACACAGTCGGAGACATGTGTAACACATTCATTAGAGAGTGAAGATATTCCGCAAAGATCTTTCAAAGGATTTTTGTTGGAAGATATTGAATTGCAACCGCGAGTTCCTACATTAGTTAAAGTGTCGCTGAAAGAGAAAAAGTTTCCTTCTCAAGTGTGCGTTGTTGAGGGAACCGAGAAATTCAAAGACGTTGTGAGTACGGTGTCAGTGAATGAAATTTCAGTCGCAGGCGTGACTTCAGTAGAATTAGTTAGCTATCAAGACTCAGTGAAAAAATATCACAAGGGTACTTATGTAATTGATTTTGAAGAGTTTAATGAAGAGCATAAATTAGTGAGTTTTTGTGGAGACGGGAATATGTTTCCTAACGAGGAGCAACAGTTCCGAAGTCAGGTTCTACATGAACATTTGGCTAAAGTTGATTATCCTGAGTATTCAGATAAAGTAGAGAAAGTGTTGAAAGAACATCTAGATATCATTGCTTTGAAGGGAGATAAATTAGGAGTTACAGATGTTTTAGAACATTCAATCCGCCTAGAAAAGGGTACAAATCCCATATATATTCCAGCATATCGAATTCCTTTTAAGATCAGGGAAGAAGTAGAAAAAGAAGTTCAGAAGTAGGAGTCGGAAGGCATTATCAGACCGTCCAATTCTCCGTTTAATTTTCCTTTGCTTGCAGTTCCTAAGAAAGACGGTAGTATCAGAGTTTGTGTAGATTTTCGTAAATTGAATGAAAAAACATGCCCAGATAGATATCCTGTAGCTTGTTTGCCTGATTTGTTTGTTGAGATCGGTGGCAAGAATATATATTCATCTATAGATCTTATGCAAGGGTTTTTACAGGTTCCCTTTTGTGAGAGTAGCCGTAAATATACAGCATTTTCGGTACCAAAGGGACATTACGAGTTTAATAGGATGCCTTTTGGATTACAAGGGTCCCCAATAACATTTACTAGACTGGTTAACACAGTACTTCATGGCTTGTTAGGAAAGTCGGTGTTTGTGTACATGGATGACATTCTCATATGCACAGATACAATTGAAGAACATCTAAAGGTGTTAAAAGAAGTCCTTAAGCGATTACGGTTCGCTGGGTTAAAGGTCAAATTGGCCAAATGTGAGTTTCTGAAGAGAAAAATTGTCTATTTAGGACATGTTATCTCTAAAGAGGGAGTTAGAGTGAATGATGAGAAAGTTAAAGCCATTGTGAATTTTCCAGTTCCCAAAACCAGGAAACAGATTCGTTCGTTCCTAGGTATGTCGGGTTTCTTTCGCCGTTTTGTGCGGAATTTTTCTACAATAGCGTCTCCATTGACAGATTTGTTACGAGAAGACGTTAAGTTTGTTTGGGGTGATAGTCAACAATTAGCTTTTGAGAAGCTTAAGAACGCTTTGGTGAACCCACCAGTTTTGAAGTTTCCAGATTTTAGTCAACCGTTCACCTTAGTGACTGACGCGAGTCAGGAAGGTATAGGTGCGTGTTTGATGCAGAAATTTGAGGGGAAATTACACCCAATTGCTTTTTATAGCAGAAAGTTCAAAACGCGTGGTAGTAACGAAAGGCTGATGTCAGTTGTGGACAAGGAGGCTTTCGCAGTCGTCTCTAGCCTTGTTCATTTTAAGATGTTGTTGTTGGGAAATAAAGTTGAGATTCTTACAGATCATCAACCGTTGTTAGAGCTTTTTAATAAGCCAAATTTGTCGCCCAAGAGAGCACGTTGGTTCCTAACATTGAGAGATTTTGATGCAAACCTCAAATACATTGAAGGTAAGCATAATGTAGTTGCAGATGCATTGAGCAGATATTTTCCGGTCGAGGATGAGGAAATACACACCGAATCCTGTGTGGGAGAAGAGAGTAAATATTTGGTGTCTAATGTCTCTGATATTAGTAGTTCTGAGAGATCGCATGTAGAGGACATACACGTTCCTACAGTGCATACTTCGGGGAGAAATAGTGAGTCGGCAGTCTCGGGAGAGATTGTTATTCGTGATAGTGAGAGTAACGCAGTGTGTTATATTACGGGTGAAAATGTCACTTGGGACATAGGCTTGCTGGAACAAAAGCAAGATGAAGATAAATTGTTGTCAGATGCTAAGGCATTTCTTAAGGGAGTTTCACCGAAGAAAGGGTATAAGTTGCCTTTTTCTGGTCTAGAGTTGGAGAATAATTTATTGGTGAGAAAAGTTAAGTATAACTTGCGAAGTACTCGAAGCATGGGTGAGATTACACAAATCATCGTGCCAGAGAGTCTAGTACCACAAGTTCTAGACATTGTACATTGTAAATTTGGTTCTCCTCATTTGGGTGTAGACAAGACGTATGAAAACGTCAGGTCAAAGTTCTTTTGGAAAAATAGAAGCCTTTGTGAAGAAGTGTGCTATTTGCAATGCGAATAAGCCAGCGACGACAGTGTCGTGTCGTTTGGGTTCATATCCCATACCACATAGGCCGTTTCAGAGAGTGCATATGGATATTCTGGGTAACTTCTCAGAGTCCGCTTATGGTTATAGACATTTATTAGTAGTTGTTGATGAGTTGACTCGCTTTGTCGAGATTTTCCCACTGAAGTACAAATCAGCTGAGGAAGTTGCTATAGCGTTCTTTAAGGGGATAATTTGTCGATATGGTGTTCCAGAATGTCTGATCACAGACAATGGTAGGGAGTTTATTAATAAGACTTTAGATGGTCTTGCTAATTTGTTGGGGATAAAGAAAGTATCTATAATCCCGTATAGACCTGAAGCGAATGGGTTGTGTGAGAGGGCGAATCGGAAAGTAATCGAAGCTTTGCGCATGACGGTGGGAGGTTCCGATACACATTGGGACAGATCTTTGGATGAAGTGCGATATAGTATCAATACTATGATGAATGACACAATTAAGATATCTCCAGCAGAAGCTTTGTATGGATACAAGTTGAAAGGACCTTTTGATTTGTTACCAGAGTGTGTTCAGGGTGATGTTACGGTCACTTCGTTGATAAATACAGCGAGAGAAAGATTTGCACGTATCAGTAAAGAACTTGAACTTAGTTCGCGTGCAATGGTAGAGAAAAGTAACGCGAAATCGAGGGGAGTAGCTTTTTCGATGGGTGATAGAGTGTTTGTTAAAGTGAATGTTCGGAATGATCTGAATTATAAGTTAAGTCCGAAGTTCCACGGACCTTTTGAGATTGTAGAGATCAAAAGAGGGAATAGATTTGTAGTTAAAGATGTAAACACTGGAGTGACGAAATTGACCCATATTTCGAAGTTAAAGAAAGTTGGGATGTAATGGAATGTTTGTATATATATGATATTTTTTTTTATTTTTTTTTTGTCTCTTGTTCATTTTAGATGTTGAAGTTCTTAGTCATTTGTTTTCGAATGATTTTGGGAATTGAGACATGGGCTAATTTCATACGAGATTTGACCCGTGTGTTAGTGGGTTGTTGTGTTATGATGTGTTTCATCATCTGACGCAATGTGTGTGTTGTTTAGGATTATTTTTTTTTGGGGAGATACTTAGTATATCGGACCGAACAAGTCTGATCTTTTCTTTCGGGTTGGGAGATCGTATTTGAGTATTTGGATTTTTTTTCCAGTTTCTTTTTTTTTTAAATAAAGGGAGCTGTATTGTGAGTAGTTATAGTTGTTAAGATCGTAGGAGCGATTGCCATTACGTCAATTGTTATTTTGTTGAGTTAGTCAGGTGTTGCGAAATATTTGCTAACCGGAGTAGAACTTTCATGTCTTTTACGAGATATGATACCTTTTAGTGTTCGGATAAGATTCTCGAGTATTTTTTTTCTGTTTGGATAGAATTTTTTTTATGAGTGAGTTCCATAGAGTTGTTGTGCTTAATAGTGAGTTGACCGTGATTGTTCTGAGATACAAACTTGGAATTAGTTCACATTGTGAGTGTTTGATTTTTGCATTAGTAGTTTTGGTTTGGTTCAGTAACATGAAACCTTTTTGTTATTAGACCTTTTTCGAGTGTTTTTGGGAGACTCAGTAGTGACATGGGATAGAGTAGAGACCATGTTCATTTTGGGAGATCAATATCAAGGTTCGGGAGTTGATTATAAGACGAGTTGTACTTTAGTTAGAGAGAGGTGTGTGTGTGACAGTAGTATTTTCCAGTTGCGAGTTGTGTCTGTGGGTGGTTGTGAATTATCATTAGTTCATAGACAGACTCCGACAGAATGTGACTTTAGACAGTTCCTGCGAGATTACCACATTGAGTCCACCAGTACTCTTCATACCGTGTTTTTGCAAGGAGTATGCAGTTACAATGATGTGCCAGAGCAACAAGTCGACGACATTCGTTCATCGAGGGTCCGAGCAGCTCGATTCATCCTGCAGAATCCTGTCTACGGACTTTCTCGTACTTAGCCGTGCTGTATTCAACAGTTCCGAGAAGATAATTATGCGTCATACGCATAACGAGCATTTGGTAGTGGAGGTACCTACAACCAAGGTGCCAATGACGGTTCCACCGTTGGAAGACATTGACGATTCCGTGATGTTCCAGTATCAGGAATATATTATGCCGACAATTTTAATTGTCTTAATAGCTATTTTACTGATAATTCTTGTTGTGGGGGTAGTAAAGCTTATTCGTGTTTGTAAGATTACATGTAAAGGCTCTAAGAACTCAACCCCAGTGACTTTGGAAGTGCGTCATGAGAGCAGTCCTTAAAGCTGCAGTGCAGTAGACATTGCTAATTGAGCATAGCTCTATCTGTTATGTTTTATACATATGCTTTTGTTTTAGTTTGCCGTTAAGGAGAGCGAGACGCTCTTATGTGGTGGCCGAGCTCTATTTCAGAAAAGATGGCCGCTACAATTTTAAAGGACACATATATGCATTTCATAGCTTCAATGCTTTAAGATGTGATGAAAGAATTTTTGGAGCGAGATGGTACTGACAGAGCCGTCAGTCGTAAAATCTTTGTATTCAGCAAATAGTTTGATTCTTCAGCAATATTGCCGGTCAGGTGATCTTCCGAAGTGTTATGTATATTCGTGAGTACGTGCGTTAATTTGATCTAGATTATGCCAAAATCTGCCCTAAAAGTGAGTTTGATCGTTCATTAACGTGATAGAACTGCAGTTGTCTAGACGTAGCTTTGGAGAGGATCCAGGCTTTGAATCGACAGATAAGGTAGAGTTTGAAATCTCTGTTTTTATGGGAGAAAATTGAACTTGTGATTTTTACTATGATTTTCTAATCATTATGAACTTTTGAACTGGTGTGGGAGATTTAATATGAACATTCATACCTCTTTTATATTATTATTTTGTTATGTTACGTTTGCCATATCTTGGCTATGCATTTTACACTTTCCATTATTGTGTTTTGCATTTCATATATTTTTGGGAGTTTTCTATCATGTTTGATTCTTCCGACAGATGTCTGTGGACACTGTGGACAGATGTCTGTGGACAGTGTGGACTGTTTCGAATAACATGTGGTAGACTGTTTTTTTTGACATGACTAATTATTGATTTGGGGAGTATGTGTGAGTTTGGATATTTTCAGGCTATTAGCCATAGTGAGACTTCGTTAATCAGAAGTGTTTTACAGTTCAGAGTTTAGTTATCTAACTCGATATTTCATTTATTATGCATTTTAATCTTTGCTTTGTTTTGTTCATTTCTTGTTGGGTTATTTGAATAATAAACCTATTTTTGTAGAAACTATTGCGTTTCTTTAAATGGTCCATTTAATTGATTTGGTGAGAATGAGTGCGATTCGGGTGGGTGAACTTCGGAAAACGATGAGAGAGAGAGAGAGAGGCGATACACGGAGAGAGAGAGAGAGAGGCGATACACGGTGAGAGAGAGAGAGAGAGAGAGAGAGAGAGAGAGAGAGGAGAAAAATAGATGTAAGTGTTGTCGTGAGAGAACTTTCATACGCCTCCGTTTCATGAAGAAAGATCGTAGAGCACGTTACGTACACTTTCAAAAAAGTGTTAATTCTGTCCTCGTTACAGAATGAAATGGCGGCAGCGGGTGTCTTTTGATTTTAAATGGTGGCAGCATGATTTTAGTGTCTTTAATGATGGCGAAAGAGGGAGATTGCTAATAGACTAATTGGTAACGTTGATGCCCAAGGCATAGGCGACTTCACCTAAGAGCTAAGGCGACGGGTCAGTGTTGAATGACTGAGTGGGTCGTGATTACGTGTGAAATACGGGAAATCTTTTTTTTTTTCCGTTTCTATTCGAGTACTGGGAGTGGGGAGTTGTGAAATAGATCTGGATGATCTCTAGAGCAGTTTTGGGGTTAACAAAATACCCAAATAAGTGTGAATAGTGGCGATTGTGAGTTAGTTACGCAAAGTGATTATTCAACAATAATCGCGCTGCGGATGTTTTTTGCTTAGTCTTCGAGTGGGTGACGTCACAGGTTAGCAAGTTGAGAGATAGGTACTTCGTTTTCTGTTTCAAAATTGGTAAGTACCCCATTCTCGTAAGTTGCGCAGAACGCCGTTTTCTATTCTTCTTTTAGAGGGGGTAACTTGTGCCTTTCTCTAGTGTTCTTTTTGGTTTCTCTTTTTATGTTGTTACGCTCAGGGCGTGTGATTACTCACAAAATGCCGGACGATGCAGCAAGCACATCCCAATCAGTTGTGGTGCATAAAGTGACGAACGTTTGTGCGGGAATTAATAATTTTAAAGGGCTAGTTGATGGGAAGCCAACCCAAAACATAGAAACTTTCATTGAGTCAGTGAACAATTATCTGAATTCCAAGAAAATTACGAATGGCGCTGAAGCTTTAACAGAGGCTAAATCATTTCTGGATTTAGATAAAGGAGATATTGGAAAACGAGCACGCAGTTTCGGGTTCAGAAGGTGCAAAACTTGGAATGAACTGCAGAAATTTCTACGAGCTACTTATGGCGGAGTTCAACGTGAATGCGCAGTTCGGAATTTGCGAGTTTCTCAAAATAAACAAAGGCAATGATTCACTAGTCACATACAGTGCGAATTTATTTGATGCAGTAGTTGAGTTAAAGAAATCTATAATAGGCTCTCCATGGGTAACTGGAAATAATATCTCCTTAGATAATTTTGAAAGATTGTTACACTTTGCTTGCCTTTTAACGTCGGTCCCAGATGTAATTGTAGATAGTTTTGATAAGAGAATTGATCAGGATACAGACGAATCCTTTTTGTTTGCACAGATTAACAAAAATCTAGCAAAATGCCCGACACTGGACAGTAGTTTTGTACAGGGAGGTGCAAAGATGTCAGCTGCGGTTTCCAAACCACAGAATAATGATAGTCGCTCGCATTCGGGAAATGATGCAACAGCGAAGACATGTGCACGAGTAGAATCGAAGAAAATTCCAGAGAGATCAGTCACAACGATACGTTGTTTCAATTGTGATAAAATAGGCCATAGTAAATCAAATTGCAGAGTGAGATATTGTTCAGTTTGCAAATCTTCAGATCATGGATGGAGATTTTGCCCAGCCACAAAGAGTAGAGATTATTCAGGGAAGTCCCGGGGAGGTTTTTCTAGATATGACAGGAGAATTCCACATGATGCAAGTTCTAGATACACAAAGGAACAGCAGAATTTTCACAAGATAGGTTCGAAAACGGACACAGGATAATGACTAATCAGGTCGTAGAGTCACTAGAACCTAGGCCGATTGTACGTGGATTCTCTAATGGCAATGAAATTCATATTTTCATTGATTCTGGTAGCTCAGTTAACTTAGTAAATGCTGACCTTTTTCACTCGAGGTTTCCAGAGTGCAAATTAATCCCTTCTAGTGAGACAGTGTGTGATGTACAAGCGAGGAAACTGAATATTTTAGGTTCGTCATTTCTTACGCTTTGTATCGGTGGAAAGACAATAGTAGAACCATTTTTGGTCATAGAAGGATTAGCCTTAGGTGAAATGGTTTTGCTAGGACACCCTTCTTGTATGCGACATAACATCAACATTCTTACGGGAGTTCAGGGGATTACAATAGGTGAGTCGGGTTGTTTTGTTCCATATATACACAGGAAAGAAACTTGTGAGAAACCTAAGACACAGTCGGAGACATGTGTAACACATTCATTAGAGAGTGAAGATATTCCGCAAAGATCTTTCAAAGGATTTTTGTTGGAAGATATTGAATTGCAACCGCGAGTTCCTACATTAGTTAAAGTGTCGCTGAAAGAGAAAAAGTTTCCTTCTCAAGTGTGCGTTGTTGAGGGAACCGAGAAATTCAAAGACGTTGTGAGTACGGTGTCAGTGAATGAAATTTCAGTCGCAGGCGTGACTTCAGTAGAATTAGTTAGCTATCAAGACTCAGTGAAAAAATATCACAAGGGTACTTATGTAATTGATTTTG
>JANJGK010000872.1:220000-222500 GCA_039081455.1 Macrobrachium rosenbergii | reverse complement strand
TCTTAAATCGCGAATATGTTCTTCCCAGTTTGAATTATGAATGATTATGTTATCAAAGTAACAACTTGTATTGTCTAATCCTTGCACTACGGATTTCATTAACCTAATAAATGTAGCACTAGCTGTTTTTAACCCAAATGGCATCATTTTGAACTGCATCAAACCATGATGTGTCGCAATAGCAGTATAAGGCTTGGAATCTTCACTCAATGGAATTTGCCAATAACCTTTGGACAAATCTAACTCTGAAAAAATGGTTTTATCCGTAAAGTACGGTAAGGCTTCATCTCTATGTGGCATGGGTTCTGCATCAAAAACCGTAATATCATTTAAACGACGAAAATCTACACATAGCCTCCAACTACCATCATCTTTCCTTACAAAGACTACAGGTGAACAATAAGGTGAAACAGACTTTTCAATTATACCCATTTCAAAAAGTTTATCTATCTCCTCTTCAAATACTTTCTGTAAATGATGTGGTACAGGATATGGTTTTTGTCTAACAGGAATATTATTTACTAGCTTAACTGAATGTTCAATTCCTTTTGCAATACCTGGCTTATCAGTAAAAACATCAGGATATTCAGCAATTAAATCTATCACCTCTTTCTCTTTACCCTTACTAAGATCCGGATTAATGTTTACATTAGAATTAGCACAAACTTCTAAGAAAACTAAATCACAAACATCAGGATTTTCTTCAAGATCTGAAACAACATTACTATCTACAACTTCAACACACCGATTAACATACTGATTAACATACTCATCCCTACGATAAAATTTCTTCAACATGTTAGCATGAAATAGTTTCAATTTACCACTAATATTGATCAGATAATCGACCCCATTAATATGGCATTCATCTACTTTATAAGGACCACGCCACTGCATTATGAACTTATTACTACTCGACGGTAATAAAAGTAATACCTCGTCTCCCACATTAAATTTTCTTTGTTTTGTTTTCCTATCATAGAATTCTTTATAGTTTTTACTACTCAATTTTGCATTAGCTACAGCCAATTTAGCAGTTTCTGCAAGTTTAGATTTTAAATCAAGAACATATTGATAACTAGTTCTAAGTTCAGGATTAATTTCATCATTACTCCATAGTTCATACAAAATTGATATAGGACCTCTTACATTGCGGCCATACAATAACTCAAATGGTGAAAACTTCAATGAATCATGGGGGATTTCTCTATAGGCAAAAAGAACTGGAGGTATAAATCGATCCCATTCTTTAGGATGATCTACACACAACTTCTTAAGAATACTTTTCAAGACGCCATTTAATCGTTCTACTTTCCCATTACAAGCAGCATGATAGGGAGTAGTAAAAAGTGCTTTAATAGATAATAGTCTATTAATTTCTGCCATTAAATCTGATTTGAACTGAGAACCCTGATCTGTCAAGATCTCGCGAGGAATACCCACTCGACAAAATATTTCAACTAAACCCTCAGCAACTGTAATTGTATCAATGTTTCGTAAAGGAATAGCTTCAGGAAAACGTGTTGCACAATCTATTACTGTTAAAATATATCTATGACCTCTATCAGATGTAGGAGATATGGGGCCAATGAGATCAACTGCTATTCTAGAAAAAGGTTCTGACACAATAGGCATCTCTTTCATAGGCACTTTCTTAACACTACCCCTTGTACCAAATTTCTGACATGTTACACATGATCTACAATACCTTATGATATCAGCACTTGCACCCGGCCAAAAGAATTTCTGGAAAACTTTATCTGAAGTTTTGCGATGTGAAAAATGTCCGGCTAAAATGGATTCATGTGCAATGTTTAACACTTTAGTTCTAAATTTCTTAGGAATTACTAACTGTTTCTTACCAACTTCATGTTTTACATTACTTCTAACACATGTTCTATATACTAGACCATTAATTTTCTCATATTTCACTGTCCTAGACTTAACAACAATCTCTTCACCACTAGTTAACTTATCTCGAACTGTTACAAGTGAAGGGCAAACTTCTTGTTCATGAATCAAACTATCCTTGTTTACATTAATATCAATATTATTGAAAGATTGCAAAGGTTGTGCTTGTTGTCTCTGCTTAAGAAACTGAGCTCGAGTCCTAGCCATACAAATATCAGTAACTTCTCTTACCTTTGTATCTGTATCCTGAAAATTGGAATGCAAAGTAGAATCAGGAATAGAAAAACCAGGGGCAGAAACTCCAGGAACTAGACCCAACAACACATCAGTAAATTTGATTGGCGCGGCAATGGCACTCACCCAACCTTTAAAAAATTTACAGTTAAGATAACATCTAACTTTAGGGAAATATTGAGGAACTCCCAAATAATCATAAACTTTGCACAATTTACCTCGTTTGACATTAGAGGGAATCAAACTATCATTGATTATAACAGATGATGCACCTGTATCAAGCATTACTTGGACTGGTTTATCAAACAAAGATCCTTGACCATCTGTAACTACTGTTTGGGGTTTTAGTTCCGTT
>JANJGK010000867.1:185000-289330 GCA_039081455.1 Macrobrachium rosenbergii | reverse complement strand
ATTCTTCGACATCTGTACAGAGGGCTTTTTGACTGAGCACCAAAGCCCTTCTGAATTTCCTCTTAAGTCCTTTGTCCTATCCAGGTAGTGTCTTAGAGCCCTTACCGGGCATAGGACTCTCTCTCTCTCCTCCCCTGTGATGTCCGTTAGATTCGGAATCTCGAACGCTCTGGGCCAGGGTTGTGATGGGTGTTCATTTTTTGCAAGGAATCCTAGTTGCAGTGAGCAGATTGCCTTGCCTTGTCTAAAGTCTATATTCTTGCTGAGAGCATGTATCTCACTAACTCTTTTCGCTGTGGCCAAACTGACCAAAAAGAGTTTTCATGGTGAGGTCCTTTAAAGATGCTCTCTGTAAGGGATCGAACCTACTCCCCATGAGGAACCTCAGGACCACGTCTAGGTTCCATGCTGGTGAGTTCTCTACTCTCTCCTTGGCAGTTTTGAAGAATCTGAGTAGGTCCTGGAGATCCTTATTGTTTTACAGGTCCAAGTTTCTATGTCTAAAAACTGCTGCCAGCATGCTCCTATATCCCTTAATGGTAGAGGTAGAAAAATTAAGCTTCCTCTTAAGGTGTAGAAGGAAGTCCGCAATTTGGGTTACAGAGGTACTGGAAGAGGACACATGGTTGTCCTTACACCATCCTCTAAATACCTCCCACTTGGATTGGTATACCTTAATGGTGGATGACCTCCTTGTTCTTGCAATAGCGCCAGCTCTTGTGAGTTTTTCGATAGTCCGAAGGCAGTTACTTGTAGCGCTTGGAGGTTTTGGAGATATCTTTCCAAGTGGGGTTGTTTGAGTAGATCTACTCTCTGAGGTAGGCTCCTCGGGATGTCCACCATCCATTCCAGTACCTCTGTGAACCAATCTCTTGTCGGTCAGTAAGGGGCCACAAGGGTCATTCTGGTCCCCTCGTGTGACAAATTTTTTCAGTACCCTGTGTAGCCTATTATCTTGAAAGGGGGAAATGCATACACGTCCAAGTTGGACCAGTTCATCAGGAACGTGTCTATGTATGTCGCCTCGGAATCTGGTACGGGAGAGCAGTAAGTTTCCAGTCTCTTCGTTTGTGCTGTGGTGAAGAGATCCATGCACGGACGTCCCCAAAGTCGCCACATGCTTATGCAGACGTCCTGAAGTAGCATCCATTCTGTTGAGAGGACTTGATTTTTCCTGCTCAGAATGTCCGCCCTCACATTTTTCTCCCCTTGGATAAAGCGGGTTACTAGTTTGACATTCTTCTCCTTTGCCCAGAGAAGTTCTCTTGCTGTCTCGTATAGAGACCTGGAGTGAGTGCCCCCTTGTTTGCTGATGTAGGCCAACGCTGTCGTGTTGTAGGCATTGACCTGCACCTCTCTGTTCTCCACTGTGTGTTCGAACTCCCTGAGAGCTAGAAGGATTGCAGTTAGTTCCTTCTGGTTGATGTTTGACTTCTCCTGCTCTCTGGTCCAGGAGCCCGAGACTTGTTCTTTCCCTAGTGTTGCTCCCCATCCTGAGTCCGACGCGTCGGAGAACAACACTAGGTCTGGGTTCCTCTGATGTAGAGAAAAGCCCTCCTGGAGCTTGACGGGGTCGTTCCACCACTAAATACGGCCTTATTGGTTCCGAAATGGGGATGCACTTGGTCTCTAGTTCTATTTCCTTGTCCCAGTTCTGATTTAGATGAAAACTGTAACGGGCGTAGATTCAGTCTTCCCAAGGAGACAAACTGCTCTAGCGAGGAAAGGGTCCCCAGCAGACTCATCCATTGCCTCGCCAAGCATGTCTGTCTCTCTAGAAAGTCCTGAAGTTTTCTTAAGGTTTGTCCTGTCCTTGCAACAGACGGAAAAGTCCGAAAATCCTGACTCTGAATCTTCATCCCAAGGTACAGAACCTCTTGGGATGGGATCAGCTGAGATTTCCCTCTGTTTATCAGTAGACCTAATTCCTCCGATAACTGAATCGTGGTCTAAGATCCTCCAGGCAGCGTGTGCGGGAAGGAGCTCTGAGGAGCCAGTCGTCTAAGTACAAAGAGATTCTGATGCCTCTCGTGTGAAGAAAAGACCTGCTACATTGGTCATCATCCTTGTGAAAATCTGTGCTAGACGCTTGACGCCAGTGCATCTTGCGTCCTGAGCTACCTCCATGTCTTGGCTTCCAACATCTTGACGCTTGACGTCTTGGCGTCCAGTTCCTTGACGCTTGCCGTCATGGTGTTTCACTCCTAGATGCTTGACACCAGTGCATCCCGTGTCTAGAGTTTCATTTTCACTACGTTCAGCGTCTTGAACCTCTGGACGTCTAGAAGCTTTAGTTGGACGGCTGTTATCCTTCTTCTCTCTGCCTGGTTGTCACGCTTGCACCAGAGAAGACAAAGTCTGCTGCATATTTTGCAGTAAAGCTATCTGCGGGGCTTCCTGCTGCTGGGGACAGGCTGGGGAAGCCTCAACTACGGGAATTACTTCCTCCTCATCGTCAATAATGGATCGTGGCGAGGGTTCAGCAGACAAGTACCAATCCGAAGGAGGAAGAGGAGGATGTACGGAAGGCAGCACAGCGTCCACCACACTCTTGCTGCCTGGTATCCTGACTGAACAGGACTGTCTACGTTTGCTCTTAGTAGGAGAGCTACCCTTGGAGCTGGAAGGGAAGAGCTCCGGGCTGCTCCAGTGGCTACAACCTGGAGCCTGTGAAGTCTCATCATGACGTCCCTCAATAGGGGGTAACTTCCTCTTGAGAGGTCTCGACTCCGACGCCAGACGCCAGCCCCGTCTGCTTAGGTCGAAACAGAGAGCCCGAAACTGGAAAACCTTTCCCCTGTGGACGAACCTCAGAAATTTCTTGGAGTTTGGGTGAATGGGGATGTGAAAGTACGCATCCTGGAGGTCCAGTGAGGCCATCTAGTCGTGCTGTCTGACCGCTGCTAGAACCGATTTTGTCGTTTCCATAGTGAACTTTGTTTTCTGCACAAAAAAGTTGAGTGCACTCACGTCTAGCACCGGTCTCCAACCACCCGAGCATTTGGGGACCAGGAATAACCGATTGTAGAATCCTGGGGATTTCGGATCTTGAACTCTCTCTGTGGCCTCCTTTTGCAACATCATAGACACTTGTTGCTGTAGAGCCTTTGCCTTGGTTCTGTTGTTGCATTTGGCAGAAAGGTCTATTGGTCTTGCTGCTAGAGGGGGTCTCCTCAGGAAAGGGATCTTGTACCCCTCTTTGAGTAACTGAATGGACCATAGGTCCGCTCCTCTTTTCTCCCACACTTGCCAGAAGTTGGACAGTCTGGCTCCTACCGCTGTCTGAAGGTGATTCACGTCAGACTCTGGCTCTTCCTTGCCTGGAGCCTCTCTTTGTTGATCTTTTACCAGCGGGTCTCGTATTTCGACTGAATGACTTTCCACGAAAGGGCTGAGTCACTGGAGCTTCTCCTTTATGCTTCTGCGTAAAGAAGCTCGCTGGGAGCACTTTCCTCGCTGTCTACGTTACAAGATCTCGTGTGGCCTTTTGTTGCTAAGGCCTAAGTAAAATCTTTAACTATTTCCTGTGGGAACAGATGCGACGATAACGGAGCATAACGAAGCTCCGACTTCTGAATGGGCGTGACCCCATTAGACAAAAACGAACAAAGAAGGGCTCTTTTCTTCAAGATGCCTGCTGAAAAAAAGAGCCGCTAGTTCATTGGCACCATCTCTGATAGCTTTATGCATACAGGACATGAGGTGAATAAGCTCCTCTGTGCCAGTGTTCTGAAAGTCTTCCGTCTTCTTCCCCAAGGCTCCCAGGTTCCATTCCAAGACGTCAAAGCCCCTGAAGATGCCCTTGAGGAGGTGATCCATCTCCGATGGAGACTAAAACACTTTTGCCTTTCCCATGGCTACGCGGCGTGAGGCGTCTACGAGACTAGAGAAGTCCCCCTGGGATGAGGCAGGACCTCCCAGATCAAGAGCTTCTCCAGTCTCGTACCAAATGCTCGATCTGGACGCTAGTCTGGCCAGGGGGAAAGAAAACACGGTTCGGCCTTGATCTTTCTCAGTGGCCATCCAATCCTGCATGGTTTTCAATGCACGTTTGGAAGAGCGAGATATAATCATCTTCGTAAATGCTGTCTTCTTGGAAGTCTTCCCTAAAGTAAATTGAGAATGGGGATATCGAGGGGCAGCTGGTAGAAAGTTCTCTGGAAAAAGTTCCGTAAACACAGACATCAGATTCCTTAAGTCCGACGAGGGGTGATTCTCTTCGTGTTTCTCTTCGTCAGGAACTAGGTCTAAAGAAAAGTCTGGAGAAGGAGGAAGATCGTCGTCCACCTCATCCGACTGTTTGGCCGTTACTGAAGTGGCGACGTCTCGCTTACTGGAAGTCGTATCCAAGCTGGCAGAGCGTTCGGCTTTATCGTCTGTCGTCCAGCTTCTCGACGCTTGACGTCCTGGTGTCCAGCTTCTCGACGCTTGACGTCCTGGCGCCCAGCTTCTCGACGCTTGACGTCCTGGCGCCCAGCTTCTCGACGCTAGACGTCCTGGCGTCCAGCTTCTCGACACTTGACGTCCTGGCGTCCAGCTTCTCGACGCTTGACGTCCTGGCGTCCAGCTTCTCGACGCTTGACGTCCTGGCGTCCAGCTTCTCGACGCTTGACGTCCTGGCGTCCAGCTTCTCGACACTTGACGTCCTGGCGTCCAGCTTCTCGACGCTTGACGTCCTGGCGTCCAGCTTCTCGACGCTTGACGTCCTGGCGTCCAGCTTCTAGACGCTTGATGTCCTGGCGTCCAGCTTCTAGACGCTTGATGTCCTGGCGTCCAGCTTCTCGACGCTTGACGTCCTGGCGTCCAGCTTCTCGACGCTTGACGTCCTGGCGTCCAGCTTCTAGACGCTTGATGTCCTGGCGTCCAGCTTCTAGACGCTTGATGTCCTGGCGTCCAGCTTCTCGACGCTTGACGTCCTGGCATCCAGCTTCTCGACGCTTGACGTCCTGGCGTCCAGCTTCTCGACGCTTGACGTCCTGACGTCCAGCTTCTAGATGCTTGACGTCCTGACGTCCAGCTTCTAGACGCTTGACGTCCTGACGTCCAGCTTCTAGACGCTTGACGTCCTGACGTCCAGCTTCTAGACGCTTGATGTCCTGGCGTCCAGCTTCTTGACGCTTGACGTCCTGGCGTCCAGCTTCTCGACGCTTGACGTCCTGACGTCCAGCTTCTCGACGCTTGATGTCCTGGCGTCCAGCTTCTCGACGCTTGACGTCCTGGCGTCCAGCTTCTCGACGCTTGACGTCCTGGCGTCCAGCTTCTCGACGCTTGACGTCCTGGCGTCCAGCTTCTAGACGCTTGACGTCCTGACATCCAGCTTCTAGACGCTTGACGTCCTGACGTCCAGCTTCTAGACGCTTGACGTCCTGGAGTCCATTCCTACTGTTTGACGCTTGTGGTGTTCCGTTTCTGGACGCTTGACGCCAGTGGTATCCTGCGTCCAGAGTTACCTCTGCGATGGGGACTGCGTCGTCCGACGACGAAGAGTACAACATTACCTCGCCTTTCCTATGGCGAGGGTGAGCGTCCTGGGAAGCATCAACAGGAACGCTCGAAGGGATGATCGCTCGGGAGCTAAAACCTCTCGCCTCCCTTAGCCTGTCGACTTTCCTTCTCCCAGGAGCTTAGAAGAGGTCTAGGGCTAGGAGCACGACAGGTCCGAGCGGTCGCACCCTCCACTGCACTTGCACTAACAACGCACTAACACTTGTATTCTTTAGATCTCTCATTGTCGACCACATATTATCCCTGTCATCTGAGAGGGATTTTACCTTTTGGCCCAGGGCCTGAATGGCCGCCATCATATCTTCAAGTGTTTGGTCTTTACCTGTTTAAGTAGGGGGTTCAGAGACTACCACTACGGGAGAAGGATCAATAGGCTAGTTAGCAAGGGGCAAAGAATTAACTATTCCCTGGCTATCTCTACAAGAGCGAGACATAGTACTCTTGGCTCTTCTGAGCCGGTCTTTCAAGCTTTCTCACATACCGACAATAATAAATCCATTCCCGTTCTTCACACATACTGAGTGGGAATCCAAGGAGGCTTTAGCAAGCCGGGTCTTGCATCCCCTCACACACATTCTCACACTCAATAAAGAGTCAGACATGTTGTAAGAAATTCCAAAAGCAAATCCAAAAAACGAGCGAAAGCCAAAGCCAAAGTGTACTTCACCAAAATAAGTTGCGAAAAACACGGGCTACGAGCGAAATTCCAACGATGTTACCGGCACAGCGGCAGAGAAGATCTGAGGAATAGTTGGAACGGTTCCAGGTACCTGGGTAGAGGGCGCACAGGTGGTTCACCTGACTACCGATCGGCGATTGCCGCGAGTTTTTGAAATTCTGCCGTGACGTCAGGGACTTAAGCTATATATATAACTACCAGGTAAGTTAGATGTTTAAAAACTAGTATTTTTGTATAAACTACTTTCTGTATCAATATAACAATTTTTAAAAGTAAATTGTATTTTTCCTAACTATACAAACCCGAGGTCCTTTACATTAGGAGATTACTTTCAGGCGTAGGCTGGAAACGGCCGTTGAACTTCAAACAAGGTGGTTAGGCAGTTAACTACTGTCCGGGAGGCGGGAGTACCGCCTGCCCGGATGTAAACATTCCAATTTGCCTTTCGGCCCAGGTACAGATTGAGGGGTGGCATGAGGTGGGCATAAAGTGTAAAGGACCTCGGGTTTGTATAGTTAGGAAAAATACAATTTACTTTTAAAAACTGTTATTTGTTCCGACACAATATACAAACCCTCGGTCCTTTACATTAGGAGACTCACTGATTGGAGGGAGGAATCTGATAAAGTCTCTCTGAACTGACTGGACTTCACCACCTTGTCTTCCCTTCCTGGTCGTAAGAGCGAGGAAGGGAAAAACCGCCTCTGACAAAAGATCGGGTGGTACGAAACGCAGGATCAGTTTGTCAGACTTCTGGGTCCCTTTGCATGAAAGAGGAAACGTCAGTTTATGCAAAGTAGGCTAGGAAGAATTTGACATCGGATGACAATAAGGCAAATACAAGCATTGGGTTTGTCTTAAAGTCATGGTCTCCTTCCTCCCCTTGCAAGAGGAAGGAGTGGGGTTGCTTCTATTAACCTGAAGGAAATAGAACGGAAGCTCTCGTTATGTGCTTGCCTGCCTCGATTGCCCGGTCCAGCTTGTAACGGCGCGTCCGCTCCCTGCCCGTGGGAAGAGAGCTTAGGATGGGGAGAAAGAATAGAGGCCAGTCACTCAACATTCATCTCCCAATCACCACCGTACAACATAGGCGAGATGCAACCTGTCCCGTTAGGGGAGCTGGATAAGCTACACAACTTGTTCAGCAGCCACCACAGGACCCAAGGAAAAAGTGTCCAAGGATTTGTGTGCAACATCCCGGAGGTAGGAGGAGGTGAAGGTAGTCTGTTGGGACCACACACCCGCCTTCAGCACCTGTGGTACCGACATATTCTTCCGGAATGCGAGGGACGGACCAATGCTGCGGACTTCGTGAGCTCTCGGATGAAGCGTACCGGTGTCGTCTTCTCCTGCAGCAGGGTACGCTCTCCTTATCGTCTCACGAAGCCAGAAAGAGATGGTATTCTTGGACACTTCTTTCTTGGTCGAGCCAGTGCTAACGAAGAGTCGTCGACACTCAGGCCGGAGGTGCCGAGTCTTCTTCAGATAGCGCCGCAGCACCCTAACAGGACACAGTAGCATCTCGTCTGGATCAGTACCTACAAAGTCCTCTAGGTAGGGGATCGTGAAGGACTCGAACCGTGCGTCAGGGACCGAAGGGTTCTGAGTCTTCGCTACGAAATCCAGGATGAAATCGTGCGTAACTGATCCCCATCCCCTCGAGTGTTTAACATCAAAGGAAAGTCCGTGAAGTTCGCCAACTCTCTTTGCCGATGCCAGGGCAAGCAAGAAGACGGTCTTGAGGGTCAGATCCCTGTCTGACGACTCTCTTAAAGGCTCGTACGGTGCACGAGTCAGGCTCCTTAAGACGAGAGTCACATCCCACGCAGGGGGCCTGAGATCCCTGGGCGGGCAAGACCATTCGAAGCTTCTCATGAGTAGAGAAATCTCGAAAGAGGAGGAGATGTCTACTCCTTTCAGCCGCAAGACTTGGCCGAGTGCGGCGCGGTAGCCTTTTACAGCTGAATCGGAGAGAAGCTTCTCTCGGTGAAGGAAGACGAGGAAGTCCGCGACCTGCTGAACAGTAGCTCTGACCGGAGAGATACCCCTTCGACGACACCAACCACAGAAGACGGACCACTTTCCCTGGTATACCGCTGCGGAGGATCTTCTGAGGTATCCTGCCATCTCTGTTGCTGCGCGGCGCGAAAAGCCTCTCGCTCGCAAGAGATGGTGGATAACCTCCAGCCGTGAAGACACGGAATGCACTGCCAGGTGGAACCGCTCTGCGTGAGGTTGACGCAGAAGGTTGGGCCAGGGGGGGATCTCTCCCGGTGCCTCGGAGAGGAGGGCTAGCAGGTCCGGGTACCAAATGGCCTGGGGCCATTTGGGTGCCACTAGAGTCATTCTGAGATTCGGGGTGATCATCACTTGGCTGATCACACAGCGAATCAGACAGAATGGGGGAAAGGCGTAAGCGTCGAGATTGTGCCACGGGTGTTGGAACGCGTCCTCCGCAGCGGCCCATGGGTCCGGCACGACAGAACAGAAGACCTGGAGTTTTCTGTTGTGCTGGGTGGCGAACAGATCGATGGCTGGACGACCCCACAGGTCGAACAGCCTTTCCGCTACTTCCTGATGGAGGGACCATTCGGTCCCTACCACCTGTCTCTGGCGGCTGAGCTTGTCTGCCACGACATTCCTCTTGCCTGGAACATACCTGGCTGACAGCTCTACCGAGTGAGCCACGGCCCACTCGTGCACCTGCACCGTCAACTGATGAAGCTGGTGGGACACCAGTCCCCCCTGCTTGTTGACGTATGCCACTATCATGGTATTGTCGCTCATCAGTACCACGGAGTGTCCCATCACTCGATCCTGGAACTCCTGGAGGGCCAGGAAGGCCGCCTTGAGTTCCAGGATGTTGATGTGAAGGTGCTTGTCGTCTCGGTGCCACACTCCTGAAGTCAGCAACTCCTCCAGGTGTGCGGCCCATCCCTCGGTCGATGCGTCCGAGAAAAGAAGCATGTCCGGAGGGGGAGTATGCAGGGATACTCCTATTAAGAGGTTCCTGTCGTCCAACCACCAGTGAAAGTCCTTTCTCACCTCCTCGGAAAGAGGAAGGACTGGGGGTCTTGGGACTGGGACCAATACTCCTTTAGTCTCCACTGGAGAGACCGCAGGTGAAGACGGCCGTGAGGAACTAGTTTCTCCAACGACGACAGGTGACTGATGACGACTTGCCATTGCCAAGCTGGTTGCTCCTGCCGTGACAGGAACAACTGTGCTGCCTGCCTGAACTTGCTGATATGAGAGTCTGAGGGAAAGACTTTCGCTGCCACCGTATCTATCAGCATGCCCAGGTACTTTGTCCTCTGCTTGGGAGTGAGATCTGACTTCTCCAGATTTACCACGATCCCTAGATCCCAGCAAAACTCGAGGAGCTATCCCTGTCCTGTAGCAACTGCGAGCGAGCGCTCGCCAGGACTAGCCAGTCGTAGAGATACCTCAGTAGACGTATCCCAGTACAGGTGGGCCCAAGCTGACACGAGAGAGAATACTCTCGTGAACACCTGGGGAGCGGTCGACAGCCCGAAGCAAAGTGCCCTGAATTGGAAGACTGACTCCTCGAGGACAAAGCGGAGGTACTTGCGCGAGGACGGATGGGTGGGTATCTGGAAATACGCATCCTTCAAGTCCACCGTAGGCATGAAGTCGTTCTCGCTGATGGAGGCCATCACAGTTTGCGCTGTTTCCATCATGAACTGAGTCTGGCGAACGAAACGGTTCAAGGGAGAGAGGTCTATGACCGATCTCCATCCCCCTGAGGCTTTCTCTACGAGAAAGATGCGGCTGTAAAAGCCTGGAGACTGGTCCGACACGAATTCTACTGCACCCTTGCTCAGCATGGCTTGCACTTCTTGCTGTAGTGCGATGTCCTTCGACGAACCTGGGAGATATGTTTGGAGATGGACCGGAGAGTAGGTGAGGGGAGGCCGAGACTCGAAGGGTAGTAGATATCCCTCCCGGAGGACATCCACTCTCCAGGTCTCGGCTCCGTGTCGCTGCCACGTTGCCCAATGGCTCGACAGGCACCCCCCAACCTTCGGCAGCTTTTGGGGGGGAATGCCGCCCCTAGCGTTTCCCCTTCTTCTTCTTACCCTTGCCCCCTTTACCGGCTTGGAAAGAGGGCTGAAAAGGGAGGGAGTGAACCCCCCCTTCTCGAGGAAGAAGAAGACTGGGTGTTTCCTTGGGACCCCTTCGAAGACTAGGACTTCTTAGGGGCCGAGGAAGTGCCAGCCTGGCCCGAAGACCTGGCTGCAGTGGGATGAGAAGACCCAGAGGTCTTGGCCACTGCCCGGTGAACAAGCCGGTCGCTGTCATCGGCACGGCGCTTGTCCACCGCAGCATCCACCAACTCTCTAGGGAAGAGAGAGGAGGAACCCAGCAATGGTCCATTCCGAAGGGCGATAGCTGACTCGGGACCTACGGACCTGGCAAAGTGAGAGAGAACGGCATTCCTCCGCTTTAGCACAAGGTTTGCCCACAGGTTTGCAGTCTGGTGGGCGAGTAGGAAATAGCCCTACCCCCAGACTGGCAGTCTCCCAAAGGCGGAGTCCTCCCCAGGTACGATAGCGCCTGAGGAAGCAGCTACCTTCGATACTGTGAATGACCACAGATCAAGCCAGGAGACTGCTTGGAAGGCCGCCATGGCGGTGGCTTCCAGGGTTGCAGCTTCTTGCTGACAGAAGGATATGTTCTCTGCAGTCAATTGCTGCAACGACAGACCCGGATCCAAACGAGTCAGGTCCGGGTCAACCTGTTTGGTCAGCAACGCCCCTTCCGCTGGAGCGTAGAAATGCTTCTGACGAGGCAGAGGAGGGGGGGAAGAAGCCTTGGGTTCCTTCTTGGGTCCCCAGAAGGATTCGAGGCACGACGGACAATCCACAGACAAGGCTGTGGTCCCTTCCCCGAGGTCATTGTGCTGACGAATCAGCGCGATAACCTCTGCAAAAGTCCTCTGTATTTCGGGGGTGTCCGCATCCTGGGGCAGAGGACCCTCGAGTCCTTCCAGAGTGCAGTCCTCCCGAACTACTCTCCCCGCAGGAGGGAGAACCTCGGCAGACCCCCGAGGACCTTCCTGAACTACGTGGGCATGGGACCTGGTCGAGCCAAGGACTGAGCCAGGTGCATACCCCCACGCAGTTGAACTCTGAGGAGAACACTCCCCAGAGCTCCTCCTCTCCGACTCGCACCCCTTCGAAGAAACCAAAGGGGCGGAGGGGACAGGCGAGGAAGATCAGGCGCTCCCACTGCCTTTACTGGCAGAACCAGCAGAAGCAGCGGGCCGAGAGCGGTCACCAACCTGCGGTGATGACGCGTCCCTGGGTCGAGGAGACTGCTTCAGCCCAGGTGAAGCGATCTCCCGAGGAGAGCGGAGCGGCTCACGAGAGCCGAGCCGTGCACTCACCTCCCCTGAGCCAGGCTGGCCACGCGGACGTGGCCGGGGACTGGGAGGAGTCGAGCGCGCGGCTGGCTGGTGCGAGCTTGCGCTCTCCTCTGGACGCGCCCCAGACTTCTTCGAGGCCGGAGCCTCTCGGGAAGACTGAGTAGGGGACTTCTTCCCTACCTCTCCTTGCGTTCGGCCCAGCAGGGCTGAAGCACTGTCCCGGGAACCTGACTTGGCACCTGAAGGAGTGCCAGCAGGAAGAGACGGAGCACCTGCATACTCCGGCTCTTTCTCTCGCCCCACGCCCTGGTCTGTACAGCGAGAAGTTTCTCCCGTATCAGACTGGGGTAGCCGGGTCTCCTTGGGGACCCGGGTACTCGGAGCAACTCGCGCACGAGTGTCCGACGCGGATTCACTGGCCTTAGATGCAGGAAGTTTCTTAGGCGCAGCGGGGGGAGTGCCGACCTTGGTCTGCACGCCCTTGGCTCCCGGTGCCCCTGGCCCGGAGGCCGGGGCAGCGGTTCCCTGATCCGAGGATCGGGAAGAGCCGACGAGAGATCCCACTGCCTTCCCTGTGGAAGGAGGCAGACCCTTAGAAGTCTCGGTGCGAGATTTCTTAGGGGGGGGAGAGGCAGACTTCTTCTTCCTCGGCTGCGAGGCCTCGGAAGAAGCGAGGCCTCGGAAGAAGAAGCGGAAGAAGCAGCAGATGAAGACGACGATGATGACAAAGATGAAGACGACGACACCTTCCCTGACCTCTCCTTCTTCTTCTTCTTCACCATCTGCTTCAGGAACGCCGTCAGGTCCCCAAGCCAGGAAAGCGAGGCCGCAGACTCAGGAACAGCAGGAGGGGCTGCGGCAGAAGGCACATCCCGGGCACCGACCGCGGAGCTCGGGCCAGCATTTGCCTGGGTAGAGAGAGCCGCGGGTCGGCCAGGAACAAAAGTGGGCGGGGCCGGGAATGCAGGCGCCGCCCATCCCGCGTGAAGATTCAAGTCGGGCCGTGCCAGGGTCGATGGAATGGGGACGGAAGCAGACGAAGGGCAGGGCTGGAAGGTGTCAGCGACAGTCACATAAGGATAAGATGACGTCACCATGTAGGCGGGGCCAGCACGCGTGAATGGAGCCAGGAAGCCGGGAGGCAGCGGAACAGCGTGCTGCACCGTAGGTGACGCCGACACTTGGGTGTCCAGATGCGATGCAACTGACACCGGCATCTGGGCAAACCTCGAATAGGTGACAGATGTAGTGGTGACTGTCATTGCCGAGTGGGTCGTGACTGGAGGGGGGGGCAGGGGAGCCAATCCCTCCAGTGACGAGCCAGGTAGGCCCAGGTGTAGCCAGGATGAGCTTGTCTGGCTATCCAGCCCGGAACCTGAAGCAAAAGTTGGGTCAATACACGAAACCTCCACTCGCTCCGGAGGAAAAAAACTCCCCTCCGGAACGGGAAGAGACCTCAGAGAGGATGTCGCAGTCCAACTCTCCCCCGCGCCCTTCCACAAACGATGAAACGTAAGAGGAAGGGGAGGGGGAGTCCTCACCCGAGGGAGAGGGAGCAAGCAGAGGAAGTTCGCCCGGAGGGAGAGACGAGCCCGACACATTCGCCACCAATGGAGTCGTCGGGGGCGTATTTCCCTCGGACGACTCCTTGGTAGGCTTGCGACGGTAACGTCTCCTCCCTTCGAACTTGCCTCATTGCTCGGAAGACCACGAACAACACTCGCTACAGGGATCGTCGCATGAACACACACGTTCCCTGCAAGATGTACAGAGGGCGTGTGGGTCCACGTCGACTCGAGATCTAAATGAATTACATTTCTTACCCACTACCCCGGGACACACACGCTGGGGATAGCAGGGTTTAGCTGATTTCTCCATGATAATGAAAAAACAAGAAAGAATTTCCCACCAAAAGAGAAGAAGTATAGCTGTCAGGCAGAGAGCGTCGAAGAACAACGTCCGAACGCTACAACGGCCGAAAGCAAATTGGAATGTTTACATCCAGGCAGGCGGTACTCCCGCCTCTCAGAAAGTAGTTAACTGCCTAACCACCTTGTTTGAAGTTCAACGGCCGTTTCCAGCCTACGCATGAAAGTAATCCCTAATGTAAAGGACCGAGGGTTTGTATATTGTGTCGAAACAAACTGTAATTTCGAACAAGACTGCTGAAGAGCTTGTAGGTATAATGAACGCAGTACTGCGAAAGCTCGAGGAATTACATTAGGGATTACTTTCATGCGTAGGCTGAAAACGGCCGTTGAACTTCAAACAAGGTGGTTAGGCAGTTAGGCTAACTACTTTCCGAGAGGCGGGAGTACCGCCTGCCTGGATGTAAACATTCCAATTTGCTTTCGGCCGTTGTAGCGTTCAGACGTCGTTCTTCGACGCTCTCTGCCTGACAGCTAAGTGTGAACAGTTTAAGAATGAAGTAGAGTTCTCGGGTCACGTAGTAAGTGATTCGGGGGTGAGAAAGCGCGAGAAGATTATGAGGAAGGCAAGGGAGTTTCCCAGAACCAAGACCATTCACGATCATTAACAGAGTGGACTGGAAAGAAAGAGGACTGTGCTAAGGTTGGATCACTGAATGACAGAAGCATATGAGAGATCGAAAGAAGACACAGTTAAAGATGTGGAGTTGCCATACACTGATTATGGCCCAGAGGCAAAAGTGCTTCAAGTGTATACTTACACCAGTGGTTATTCGATGGGAGGATATCTGATGCAGAAACAGGTTGTGAATGATACTGAAAGGGACAGAGTGACTGTGTATGTAAGATGTTTAGAAAGGCACAGCAGAAATATTCAACGATTGACAGAGTCGGCTGCATTAAGGTTTTATGTAAAAACAGATCGACTATTAGTTTATTTGCATCGCATGAAGAATGTGGATAGTATAGGCTATCAGCAAACGCTGCTGAAGATTTGAGTAAGTTTGATTTTGTGACTGCGTATGTACCAAGTGGGAGGAATGTGAGAGCTGATATGATATCAAGAATACCAGGGAGTGAGGAAGGCAGTGAGGAAGAGAGCATCAACCGCAATTATTTTCCAAGGGGAATGGTTGTGTTGAAGGAGTTGGAAAGCATTCTGAGCAGACTGAGAGATCTTTGAAGATAAGCGTTCCTGCGACTGTAGATGAATTGAGAACAGAAGTGATGACGGAAGTGTGTAAGAAGCCCGAAAAGATCCGAATGTGGAGAGTTACAGCGTACATTAAAGAGCTACTGTACAAGCTATGTGTGAGCCTGGTGTATTCACAATGCAAGAAGTGCTTTTGGTAGTGAGTTGCTTATATGGTGTGATTGTGTGTGCGTGCATTATGGAGTGGCGACACTCACAGCGTATCCAGCAGAGTGCGAGAGGCCAGTACATGTTACACTTACAGTGTCTGAGTGGGGTAAACTGCAAATAAGTTGTGGAAGAGAAGAGATACAAGTGTGCAGATGACTTTGAGGAAAAGACGAAGTCTGGCTAATGAAAGTGGGGATGAGGAATTCCAACAAATGATTGAATTGGGTCCAAAGGAAGTGAGTTTGTGTGTGCATGAGAAGAGTTATGGGATGAGAGTAGTGGCCATCGATACTCTATACAGAGAGAGAGAGAGATTGGACAGTCGCATGACTGTCACGTGCAAGTAAGGTGCCACTGCTATGCGTTGATTCTCAATGGCAGCCGTAGTGATGGCAGGTACGGCACAGACCAGCAGCAACAGGGCCACCTCTCTGACACCCAATATTGGGCCGTCAACTGCATTACCTACAGAAACAGGATCACATTTCACAAGTGACATATTTTCATTCAGGAAATTCTTTATAACTGTGTTGTAACAACCTCAAGTAAATATGTGTCAGATCACAGGTAATTTGCAGTCAACTACACTCCTGCTTTTTGAGCTAATTAAATAAAGAAGGTTGTAATAAGCATTTTATCACAACCTATTTGATATTAAATTCACACAGCCTAATAAATGAGCATGTACGGTTACTGTCAGTCCATATAACCATGGAAGAGTCTGACACTTTCCCCTACTACATAGTATCATGGGCTGCTGCAGTTCTAAGTGTTGATGAAGTGTTATAATGTTATTTACCATGTCATCAACAAGTTCTCAAACCTCCTGGTATGCAGAGGACTCGGCTGAATTTCATCGACCAGAACACTTAAAGGCAGTACAGTATTCTTCAATTTTACCATTTTTACCCTAAAGGATCCTTCAAATCCAAATGACATTATAGCTTTAAAAGGAAACTTGACCAAAAAGCCAGTCTACCAGGGTTGAGCATCACACAACCAAGGGCAGCCTACCATAGCCTAACCTCAGCTTAGCAAAGGCAGCTTAACTTGGCATAACCTTCAGGTTTTGGGGGGGGAGGGGCCAGGTGGTGCACATCACCCCCTTGCCTAATATAGCCTGGACCAGATGTGTGTACATACGTAAATGCATCCATACAGTATATGTATATATATATATACATATAAACAGTATATATACATATATGTATGTATGCATTTACGTATGTACATACATCTGGTCCAGGCTATATTAGGCTAGGGGGCGATGTGCACCACCTGGCCCCCTCCCCCCGAAAACCGACCCCAACCCTAAAAGCTACGGTTCCCCTCTTGGGGGGGTCCTTAATTATTAGGTAAGACAGGGTTCTCTCTCTCTCTCTCTCTCTCACACACACATAGGGGATGGTGATGGCGCTCTCTCTCTCTCTCTCTCTCTCTCTCTCTCTCCCCGTAATAAACATCCAAACAAAAACACAAACTGGCAACCCTTTTGTTTACCGGGCCACGCCCCCCCCGGGAGAAGAATGATTTCGATTTTACGATGACTTTCTCCTCAAACTCAAATCATCATCTAAACAAAAAGCCGACGGTGATAATGACAACAATGAAAAGGGCATTTACAATGACTCTCATCATTACATAAAGACGAAATAACGACATGAGGAGACTCACCGATCGCTCGCAACGACGCCATTGGAGACCGGTGGGTGGCTGGCTGACGGCGAGGGAGGTCCCGGGTGGAACCCACCCCTTTGTTTCGGTTCTCAAGCCCATATCTGTGCCGTTGCCGACTTACGAGGGACACCAAGGGCTTCGCGTAGACTTGCAGAAAGGTTGACTGAGTAATTCTCGTTAATACGGGGATAAATCCGGCGCGCGAAGAGGAACACGTAAATACATCTATATTCCAACACTGATAAAGGCTAACTGACGGTCCGACTCGGGCGACTCCCGATCCCTCCCTCCCTCGACACAGGAGGCAACTGTTCGAATGCATTCACCAACATTTCCCACTCTTAATTTTTATATCATTATAGTCCCCGGACATCTATAGTAACCAAAAATTAAATAATTTCAATTAAAGTAATTTTTAAAAAGTTTTTATGTGTATGTGTGTATGATATCGTGCCTTACTTATAAATAAGTCATTTGGTACAATTTCGAAGTCAATTTAAATACATTCGAACACAATATCATCGCCTTGCGCGTATTTAATATATCACTCCTTCAGGTTACGGTACCCTGTAGAAGTGTATATATATTAAATACACGAGAGTCTCTGGGTATTTATGCCCTTATGCCCTTTTAATGTATCATTCAGGTCTGTGCAATGTGTCATTTTATGGTTTTTTGGCTGGGGAACCAACACTTTGAATGCATTTGAATTTCATTTAGTCTAAAGTTAAGTATAATAGTTTTCAGGGTATGATATCCAGTACTAAGTACCTAACTTCATCCTATTATTTAAAATACGTCTATCATTTATCATTTTGCGTTTTATTTCTAATATATTATGTTTTAAATGTATGTCATATTTTATTTTATGTATATTAAGCTTCATTTTCGGTACATTTACGTACTTCAGGACGCTAGAACAAATCCTTATATAGATGTCGTGACTCAGTAAAAACTTGGTTCATAGGGGATGTTCAAATGGCCATTACTTGTACAATTTTCATCTGATCAACACATATAATATACCATCTTATTCAGGACATGATAATCTTCAAATCTGTTATGAAGAAACATTGGTTGCATGCGATTAATTCTATGTATGGTGGAGGTTATGCAAATGACGAAAGACCCCAATGTGGAACCATTTAATGATTATTTGTGGGCTAGAGTGAAAGAATTTGATACCATTCACAGTGTTATAGCAATTTCGCATCAACAACGAACGCTCAGAAAGCTACAGAAGGGTCTGGTAATGAACATTCCCCTCGATCAAGCACACCCGACTTTGCGTCATGAAGTCCTACTGACATATTTGAGAAGAAGTCTCTTCTTTTGTTTTGTTCGAAAAGAACGATGACGACCAGAGGAGAAAAAGAACACTTGGACAATGCTGAAATGACCATCCATCAAACACGCTGCAAAAGTTCTCAAAGACGAAACGATGTTAGCACAAATACCCCACCCCCCAACCCCCCCCCCACCCCCTCCCCCCCACCACCCCCCGAACACCTCCCCCCCCCCCCCCCCCCCCCCCACCCCCCCCGCCCCCCCCCTCCACCCCCCGCCCCTCCCCCCCCCCCCCCCCCCCCCTCCCACCCCTCCCCCCCCTCCCCCCCACCCTCCCCCCTAACCCTCGCCATCAAATCATGACGGCACATCCCAATCGGCTGAAAACACCGAAGCATTCGAACAAGACTGGCCTCATTATCTGCAACCACGAAATTATCTCAGAAACTGCAGTGAAGCGAGCAACTTCTGACCAAATGTCTGTACAGGAAGCCCCGTGTTTCTTACGGCGCCTCATTTTAAGAATGGAGAAAAAATTGTGGTGTTTACCACAGCCTGGAATCACTTATGACTGTTCAAGGAAATCCTCTGCCAGAAGTATTAGATTATCTTAGAGTTTTATACAGAGGCAGTAAAGTAAAAAATTAAAATAATGGACCAATTGAACGGTTGATAAGATCAGTATCAGACGATGCTGCTTTCAATACTTCCAGAGGCAATATGAAGACATCAAACACTTATCACTTGGACTGTCACTCAAGAGTCTTCCTGGAAGTCGAAAATGTGGAAACTGAACTTGCAACCAGCATTTCAAAAAGGAAGCATTCTACTCCAGATGGTATCCTTCGGCCATCTGGTTTGGTAGCTGGTTTGTCATGGGACAGCCAAACAGTCATCTGCATATATATATATATATATATATATATATATATATATATATATATATATATATATATATATATATATATATATATATATGTGTGTGTGTGTGTGTGTGTATGTATACAGACAGTATTTACTGATATTTTACTTTAAATGATTATGCAACAATTGTTTATCAGTTATTAATTGTAATTTCTCTTTTCTTCATCAGCTAGTGACCTGACTAAGAAGAAGAAGTTGAAAAGGAAGATGGCCTTTAGTATGACAGAAACAAACCTGGAGCTTCACCAAAAAAGAAAAAAAAACCTAAGATAAAGGAATTCCAGTATGAAGTAAGGGGATTTCCTAAGTCTTCGCACGTAGCAGCAGTATTTCAAGATGGGGCACTGTCAGTTCGAAGAACCAGAAAAGCTTTTTCGAGAACATCAGTGGATGTTACCTTAGAACAAGCTGTGGATGCAGATTCAGCTTCAAGATCTACTGGTATTCCTGCTTTCAACCAGTCACATCCAACAAGGAGAAGATGGATGATCACCCGTTCTGCATGAAGCTCTTGACAATGTGTGGTTTGAAGACTGATGAGGAGATTTCTAAGTCACTGAAGAAGGAAGTTTAAAACCTTTGCCTCTTCAGCAGTTGTCAGCAAGCTAAAAATAGAGAGGACAATTGTCGAGCTAAAGGGTGACAGAGGTTTCTCTGGAAGTTGCTGTATTTGTGCTCTCAAGCAAATATTGATCTTGGTGTGGTTTTTAATCCTCCTCTCGCACCAGTCCTTGCTCATTAGATGGAAGTCTCAACAAAACCGACAAATCTAGACTTATGAGCAAGCTTGAGAAACTTCAAACTAATAATGGACCACCATTAGAGACAGATATTGTCATCGTGGATGCCATGTTCTTTCTTCATTCACACTTTGCATGATCCACCAAATACGTGTGGGAAGTCAGCTGAAGAAATCTTACGAAGAAGAGGAACAGGCTGTCATCAGAGAAAAAGCAGAAGAGCTGTCATGTCAACACGAGGAAGCAGGCGTCAGAATGGCCTTCCATCTGTAGTATATAGTTGATACGTCTCCTAATGCCTGTACAGTCATTCAGACAACTGACACCGATGTCTTCTTGGTAATAATTGCTGGTTGGTTCCTGGGTCCTGGTTCCTAAGCACTCACTCCATAAACACAGTTGCGGGCACACCCCTTGTTTATAATTTTAATCGTCTTTACTTTTACTTTACTTTATAGTACTTCAAAATGTTTGCTTTAACTCTTGTCCATTAACCTTTTCAGCACCAATATCCCCTACAACTGAAAGATGTTTCTAAACGAGGCACTACAGTTGATTTCCACTTGACTTTTAGCCCTCCCCCTTTCGTCTCTTCTTCTTCTTTGCAATTGAGACAGAGCCTCGAAGCTGTTGCTTTGACATCCATCGCTTTATAGGTTAACAACATTCTTCGTTTTCAGGGCTATTGTGGCGGAATTTCAAAACACAAAAAAACAGTACACAACACTCACCCTGGTCCTCGGTTGCTGGAAGATGGAGTAAGGCGTCCACGGTCGCCAACACAGCACACAGAACCACACAAACCAAACCAAAACAGAAAAACACACGACTCATGAACATACAGCAACAAGAACAGCACACTAACAAGGGAAAACAACAACTTTGCATCAGCACAAAAAAACTGTCCAAACCAAACGACAGACCACAGGGGCTCTTAACTGATCTTGTTTTATTTCTTTAATTAATCTTTTATCCTCCTATTTTATAATGTTTTGGGGAAGCATTAATTTCTGATATTCTGTTCTGCAGGCTACTGGCCATTTGCCAGACTCCGCTTTAATGCCCCTAATATTTCTTTAATCTTCTTCTTCTTAATTTTCCAAGAACATTCTAAAATGATAACAATAAACAAAAAGTACACATAACAAAAAAGAAAGCATATGAAGAATATGAAGAAAAGGTCAGGAATGAGATAATGAACGGCAAAAACAGACACAGGAAAACCTGGGAATATACAGACATGCTGAGAGAGAGGTAGGACCACCTCCAAAAAACAGTGGATCAAGACACACGACGAAAACAAGCGAGAGATGAAGGAAGAAACCCGAGCGAAAGAGCTTGTCAAATTCTGGAAGAAAATACACCAAGAAGAAGAAGAAGAAGAAGAAGAAGAAGAAGAAGAAGAAGAAGAAGAAGAAGAAGAAGAAGAAGACAAAAGAAGAGAGAGATGGAATGGGAGAAACAAAGAGCAGCAGAATAAACAGGACATGGAAGAAATGATGAAGAGAACAATGGCAGGATCTGGACAGCTATGATGTACCACACGTCATGAAGAGAACACATGGTTGGAGTGGATGGTCTAACAAAGACAGAAATGAAACCCCCGGTGGAAGGAAGAAGTCAATATAACTGGAGAAGAAGAAGAAGAAGAAGAAGAAGAAGAAGAAGAAGAAGAAGAAGAAGAAGAAGAAGAAGAAGAAGAAGAAGAAGAAGAAGAAGTGAAAAATCAACTGGAGAAAATGGAACCAAACAAAGCACCGTCAGGGCCAGACGGGATGAAACCAGTTCTGTTCAGACTGTTCTTACAAAGCTCCAGCCTTCAGAGAGAATTGGCAGAATGTTTCGACAACAAACTGAAAGGCAGGAATACACAGAAAACAACACTCACACCCAAGAAACAACACCCCCAACAGTCAAAGATCTCAGACCAGTTGCATTAACTAATGTGTCATATAAAGTTTTCATGGGAATCCTGAAAACCAAAATAGAGAAGCATATTAGAAATATAGGGAAAGCACATGAACTGCAGTCAGGATTTGTTACTCAAAAAAGAGGAATTGATCATTTGTATATCTCAGAATACTGCATTCAGGAAACGCACAGAAGAAAAGACCCGTTATTTGTGGTATCAACAGACTTCCAAAAAGCATTTGACTCAGTTAACAGGAAAACCTCACAGAGGTCATGATGAAATACAGGCGACATGCAGAGGTAATAATTAAGTGCAGTGGCAAAGATCTATGCAAATGACATAACAAGTCCGTCTTTGCTTCAACAGTGTAGAACAAAAAGAGCTAAATGTAACGAATGGAATAAGGCCTCAGGGGTGCAATGGTTCAACAATATTCTTCCTTCTGATAACTTACTTGATGATCATCGAAAAATGAGAGAGTACAACAAACGGCTTCAGAGATGAAGTTATAAAGATGGTGGCACTATTAGATGCAGACGATGGATTAATCCTGGGACGGGACACCCTTGAAGAAATGACAAAAGCAATAATGCAAACCCTTATGGAAATAGCAAGCGAATGTGGCCTCAATATAAACAAAGACAAAAGCAATATATTAGTATTCAGCGATTGGTACAGTGTTGAAGATATAGAAAATGTGCAGCACACAGAAGGAATAAAAATAGTCAAGAAGCAGATAAGAGACCACCTGAGAACAGATAAAAAGGACACAAAATAAAGCAAAGCAGAAAAGGATAAATATGGCCAATGCAGTCATCAACAAAAGCTGTCTCAGGCTGAACATAGGAAAGTTGTATTGCAAAGGACTAGCAATGCCATCCTTCGTGTACGCCATGGAAGTCATGAAACTCTAAGACAAGAAAACCATAAATGAACTGCAAAAGGCAGACAATCAATTATACAGAACAATCCTGAGAGCACCAAGTTACACACCAAGTTGTGCATTAAGACCCGAAATTGGGACCTCTTCCTTCCTTCCTTCCTGCCAATCGACAGATATGTAGAATAATAAACTCTTCTATCTGAGTCATACCCTTGAGAGTGGAGGGAATAGGCTCCCATATCATGTAATTATGGATCAACAAGAAGATAAGGAACCGATAGCTGAGATTCTCCTGTTTGCAGATCTGCCGAAAGATGAAGCTGAGAAAAGGAAAGAATTTATAATAAAAGATTTGTGGTGTGACAGAGACAAGAGACTGGGACCAACACACACACACAAAGGAGGAATAAACTGAGAAAGGAAGGAGATAAGGAGGAGGAGGAGGAGCCGTTTCAAAGCCAAATCCGGCCTCATACTACTACTACAACTCCCATGTAAACAAAGTCGACTCGTGGAATGGACGGCGTGACCGCCTATCGCCGGAGAAGAGTCAGAAATCGACCGATTTCGACCGGAAATATCGACTGAATGACCGAATTGAAGACCAGCCGAGGTAAGTCAATGATTAAGGTTGAATTCGTGGTTAAATACCAGGTTGAATTCGAGTTTCCGAGTGAAATAAGGTCGAATGAAGCGAGGCGTTTCCGGCTCTTGGAGGTGAAGGCGACGATGGTCAGTCTGAGCGTCATTTCAGTCGGTTTCAATTATTGACGTTATTTGATTTGCTTTGGCTTTGAAGGCGCTGCCCAGCCGTTGCTTCTGCCTTCGGATTGGCTGCTTTAGTGGTATAGGGCATGACCATGCCCATGTCAGGCTCTGTAAGGCTAGACTAGACAAGGCTAGACTTGGCTACCGTTGTTTCTCATTTTGATTTTCGGCCGATTTTCTTTCCTGTCTCTTCGTCGAGGTGAATTGGATCCTCCTCCTGTGGCCTGTGAGGGCAGGTCAAGGTCAGAGGGCAGGTCAAGGTCAGAGGGCACAGGAAAACCTTTGGCATTTGGATAACGGTCGTGAAAACGGCTCCTGTTCAAAGTTAAGACGAAATTGAAGACTACTACCGCACCCCTAAGGGTTGGTACCTACCAGTTCATGTGCAAAATGGGGGCTGCATTTATTACCAGCCCCTTGGGGGATGAATATCTAAGAATCACAAACAAAAGAGAGTAAATGTCGTCAACCCAAACAAAAGACCTGAACTTTTACCAAAAGCTGTAAATATTCGGGTCTTGCCAACTGGCAGGAAGGAACCAGACCTTGGTAACGGCCTTCAGTTTTGCCTTGACCTTGACCTTTTTGTTAGAATCTTTGGTGGTGGTTTTCACAAGTCAGACGTCCAGTTCCACTGCAGACGCTCCTTTGGGCACGGCCCGTCCTGCAGTCTTTATTCCCCAGGGCGTGACTGGGTCAGACTGGGATTATTTAAGTGAATGAGAAGAAAAACTATTAAAAGAAGAATATTATTTGGGCTGAAAGAAATCTAAAATCCTCAACGTTATCTAACAAGGTCACTGAGCAAGACTAAATGTCTCGAAACACCTTAAGAAATAAACCAAAATGGTTGTAAATGAGGTTGATTTTCACTCTGGACAATTTTTCATGGAAAACTTTGCCCTGCTGCTTCTATGTCATTTTTATGCTCCAATTTTTTATGAATTGAGGATTTCCAAACTGTTTTACACAAACCAAGGTCGCTGAGTCTGTCCTCCCAACCTAACCTGACCTTAAAGGTTTGGAGTTCCATTGGGAAGTCCCCAGTGTTAGAAACAGGGAAGCTATAGTGTCACATTTTGGTAGATTAACAAAATTCATGTGAAAAACTATCACAATTGCTTTTTGCATGTGGAAAATGCATAACAGCCTACTTATATACTTATAAGGCACAAAATAGAAATCCAGTACTTCGAAGCTTTTTCCAGAGTTGTATAAGTAGCACAACTTGTCGAGAACAGAGCGTTGTGACGCCAGTGTAGTTTATGGCACTTGTGATATGGCAGACACAGGAACCAGTGAAATCACTCTGTAAACCCTGAAAGGAGTGTTTTGGTAAACATGAATTCACCATGCAATTTATGCAGTTGCTTTAAATCGGCAAGAAAAATGCAATACACAGGACAAGCAGAGTGGAATGCAGTAGTCTACCCAAAAATGGTGACAAAAGGAAGCCTAAAGGAGACTTCAGAAGAGAACATCCCCATATATTTGATTTGATGATAATTTGTGGCATTATTGAATATTTCCTCAAAATTTAACAGACTCACATATGTTTAATTGCAGTACAAAAACATGTGGTTGGAAAGGAATACCCTTTTGACATAGCCCAGCCTAGTACAGGTATTCCCCTACTTACGATGGGGTTGGGTTCCAAAAAACCCATCGTTTGTTGAAAAAATCGTAGCTCGAATATGGCCCAGCCTACACGAGGGTAATCAGTACCATCTATACATATATGGTAGCCTAGCCTTCACTACACAGTATTCTTTATACATATATGGTATAGTAATTATTAGTGTCAGCTAATTCTGCAGGTTCAGTGCAAATTGACATGATGTCAGTATAAAGAGAAACTGAATAACAAACGAGGCCTAGCCTGCACTTTCGTATATCATATACGGTAGCCTAGCCTACATTATACTGTATTCTATTTTCACATAACACCGTATTATACAAACATCAAAATAACGAATGTGCATCTTTTCCATGGATCTTTTAAAAAGTTATGCTTTACTACACTGTATCCAATTGTAAATATTCTCATACTGCTTTCGCATTATAAATTCCGGTCATAGCGATCAAATGTTTTGGTTTGGGAATCGATCACGCGGTCTTTATTTCGCCGCATTTAACTCAGTTCAGATGGCATTTCTTGCTTCTAGTTAGCGTAAACGAATATCTAGGTACTTTATTTCTAAGGGACATATATATTTTTTGTTATACGAAGTGTTTTTAAGTCGAAATATAACTTAAGTAAGTCTCGTTGTGAAATTAATTTAGCTATTATTTTAATAGATGATGTTGGCGGCTGGCCGTTTGGGGGATTGTTTGTTTTGTATAAAAAAAAATCAAGATTCCTTTCGCTATTTTCTCTTGATTTCATCATCATACTACAAGCCTTTCGTATTTATCTTTTATCGGCGTGAAAACAGCAGTAATATGTGTTCTTTCATGCCCAGTAGTTTTGATTAAAATACTTTCCAATTTTATTTGTGGTCGAGTTTCATCCATGTTGCCAGTGCACGATAATTTATAGTCATTAGCAGCTTGAACATTCTTTTCTCAGCGTCAACTACTGAAGCAGCAAAGAAACACAGACTTGGTTTTTTCTCTTCTTCTTTACTTAAAAAATAATATATATATATAATAGATACAGACACACAACAATCCTTTGGTGGAGAGGTTATAATCTCCTACAGGGCTTGACTTCAACTAACTGCCCATACTCCCCACTCTCCAAGAGAACATCTTAAATAATCATTGACAATCGACAACAAGTAATATACAAACTCAGCTAGTCATAACTGGTCATTTACACCTCTTCCTTAATAACCCACAACAACAGAAATACCTTTATACACAAACTGTCCAATTAGACCCAAACAGTAATTAACAGTTTCAAACAATAATTATACACTCCCCCCTGAATTACATTCACATATATTACAAACTCTAGCTTTTCTAACTCTTGTTGAACGTCTTGGAATCGCGTTGCACTCAACAACAGTACCTGAATCTTCCTCTTCCCCCTCATCTTCATGAACAGGAAGCTGTATAAGAAGCTCCTCATCCTCAGCATTAGTAGTTTCCTCACTCAATATCAATCCTTGTGAAGAACACGAACGAAGATCTCTAACATGGCGTGGAACTCCATTGACTTCGACAGCTTGTTCTGACAAAACTCCCGTAACCTTGCCTCTTTCAAATTGCATATTGCATCGCATGTTGGATGGTTTTACTCACACCTCATCACCTGCTTTGTAGGGGCCACTCACTGCCACTTTGTTCATTGTGCATGGATCCACTCCTCGGATCCTCACAGGGTAAGAATACAGCATACTGACAGGGGCAGTCGTTGAGTCGCAGTCATCACGAGGCATCAAATTATACAGATATACAGCCTCTGCAATGCTACAGCCTTTCCTTGCAGCAATGACTTTAACAGTTCGATGGCATCTCTCAGCTATACCATTTCCCGATGAAACATGAGCACATCTAAAATTAAGATGCACGCACCACTTTTTTGCAAAGTCAGCAAATAGTTTACTGCGAAAAGCAGTGTCATTGTCTGTTAACAGTTCCTCCGGCGCTCCTCGTTCATAGAACACTGTCTCAAGTTGTCCGATGATGCTCTCACTGGTCTGAAAACGGAGCCGACGCCAGATGGCAAATCGAGATGGTCCACAATCAATGAGAGTAAGATACGGCCATCCATCATAGTGAGTAATATCCATACCAACTCTCTGCCACACTCTATCCACTTCCAGACTACCCTTCTGCCACTTCACTGGGGCCGGGTCTATTGACTGGCATGCCTCACAGCATTTGACAACAGCCTGTACTTGCCGCCTGGTAACTCCTGGATGGACTTTCTTTACAAAATAGAGTTCTTCTCACACCCGGGTGACCGGCAGCATGATGGATCTCCTTAATCCCATCACTAATGGCAGGGACAACAGAAGCACACACAAGTTTTGCATCTTGGTGACACGAACCAAGGTCCCTCAGCCAGCGCTGAGGTACACGTGTCAAACTGTCAGAAGACACAAGTGTAATAGACAGCTGGAGGTCACACTCTTCTATCAATGACAAGACTATTCCTAGTCTTCTTCTGATGAGCATTTCACTTGCAGCCTTAGTCTTCAATCTGCTTTTTCCTAAAAGTCCATCTGAAATCCATCTATGCACAGTAGATGAGTCAGTCATTAATTCCACCCTTTGTATCTTCCAAGCCAGTGCAAGATTCAATCCTTTAATGACTGCATCTAGCTCAGCCATATTGATGTGGCAAGAGTCGTCTTTCCGCAGCCAGCTGGCATCTTCCACAATGGAACCATTTACTTCCACTGCAACACCAAGTGCAAGAGAACTAGCATCCACCCAGATCTTGAATTTGTCACCGGTGACATTCCACTGTCCTCTCACAGGGTCGTCCTTCTTAACCTTCTCCAGAAGTTCCTGTAAACACATTTTGATGTGATCATCATTAATGACGTCGTCCCATCCTTCAGTGACTTTATTGACTCCTCTCTTGATGAATGCTACCGCCACTCGCAGCCATCCACAAACAGGGTAATGGCCTAACAGTCTACCACAGTATGAGAACACTGCTCGCCGAGTCAGTTGTCTCGGTGCATCGCCCAGGTCATTGTCCCTCTTCCAAAAAAGACTCTCCTGCTCCCCCCAAACTCTCAGGCCCAATGCTCGAGCCCCTTCAGCAAGTCTGGTGTGGCTTACTTACTAGCCCAAAATTTCTGAGATGCTCCTCTACACGGCTGGCCTTAACAATATCTTCATTCACCAAGATGTCATCAATATAAGCTGATGTTCCTTTTCTTACAATTGGGTCCTGAAGAACACAGTTTAAAACAGACTTCATTACCATTGGAGCAATATTCAAGCCAAACCCCAGTCGAGTCAGGCAATACCTCTGGCCTTTGAAATATACAGTCTGGTATGGCCACAGAGACTCATGGATTCTTATCTGCAGGTAAGCTTTAGCCAAGTCCACTACAGATACATTCACTCCTTGCTTGCGCCACTCACGTAGTTTGTCTGAACACACATCCGAGTCTGCTGTAAATGCATCAATGTACGTATTCAGTTCTCTGAAGTCCAGTACAGGCCGCACCTTCTTTTTATGTTGCTGTACAACAGCCATGAGGGGAATAAGCCCCTTAGCTGGTCCATATTTATTCTCATCATAAGGAAGCAGCCAACCATCACTCACCCATCTTTGTAGCTCTGATTCATACAGGTCCTTTGCCTCCTGTGGCGCCAAAACATGTTTCCACTGAAACAGAGGGAAGGTCATCCTTTAGAACCGCCCGTGCCCGAGCCAAAATCTGTTCCAGATCGAGGGCCTCCATGCGAGACCCGGCTCTCAACAGCTGACGAACTCCCTCTGGAAGTCCAGCTATAAAAGCACATGCAAGAGCTTTTCCAGAAATTCCTCCAAACAGGGATCCGAGTCGACGTAGCTCAGCTAAGTAGACATCCGGTGCCTCTCCACTGTGCAACTTCCTACTGACAAACTCTTCATAGGCTACATAGGGATCAACAGCAAACGCAGCCAACAATGCTTCTTTCACCTTGTCAACCTCCTTCCTATCTGCTGTGGGTAACTGTAAGTACACTGCAAAGGCACCACCTGTAAGCCGCAGAGGAATCACACTGGCCACGTCATCAACTTTCCGAAGCTTGCAAACCAACTCCAACTTCTCCAGCCACTCCATAACAGATTGTGCGTTTCTGCCATCATACTCAGGGATCAGTTTCAAGTCGAAGTTACTCTCCATACTGCCTAGATAGCTTGAAGCAGCAAAGAAACACAGACTTGGTTTTTTTCTCTTCTACTTTACTTAAAAAATAATATATATATAATGGATACAGACACACAACAATCCTTTGGTGGAGAGGTAATAATCTCCTACAGGGCTTGACTTCAACTAACTGCCTATACTCCCCACTCTCCAAGAGAACATCTTAAATAATCATTGACAATCGGCAACAAGTAATATACAAACTCAGTTAGTCATAACTGGTCATTTACACCTCTTCCTTAATAACCCACAACAACAGAAATACCTTAATACACAAACTGTCCAATTAAACTCAAACAGTAATTAACAGTTTCAAACAATAATTATACAGGAACGTCAGTCCTGGTAAGAGACAAAACAATTTCAAAGTTGATTTTGAACTATAGTATTTTTTATGCATCTGTGAATGAGGCAGTACAGAGAGATAAATAGATAGGTAGATTATGGAAAGTCTGGCATCACTGTGGCACTTCCTTGGAATATGTGAAGCCAGTTGAAACTCTCTTTGAACAAAGCAGAGCAAAGAGAATGTTGAGGGGATCCTGTCAAGGGAATGTGTAGGAAATGGTGGGGTGCCACAAGGCAGTGTTGTTGCCCCTTTCCTGTCTTTCCTTCTCACTGATTTTTTGATGAGAAATTTGGAGGATATGAAAGAGTAGGTTAGATTGGAGTAACAACAGAGTTGACAGACTAGGAGAGTTTAGATGAATATGTTTTAATGAGTAAAAGACCAGAAGATTTACCAGGCTTGCTTAATATAATTTCATGTTTAGAGAGCTGGGGCATATGTATGCATATGTAAGAAACACACCACAGTATATTGTGCCAAGCCTGCTTGGGGATGACTTGGTTCGTCAAAGACTCCTCTGGTGCACATGCATGAGATCTCGTGAGCATTCAGCCTCTGACTTTACTAGTCTGGTAAGTTGGGTGTTGGTGTCTGTACATGCAAATGAATACAGAAGTTCCTGACCGTCAGTGTTGTATTTTTGTCTCGGAAATAGTTTTGTCTTGCACTTTTGTTTTACACGCACTTCAAAAATTGGTCAGAATTGGAAGAATGTTCTTTAAGGTTTCAATACAGCACTATATACTTTCTCTCTCTCTCTCTCTCTCTCTCTCTCTCTCTCTCTCTCTCTCTCTCTCTCTCTCTCTCTCTCTCTCTCTCTCTCTCTCTCTCTGACCTACTGCATGAGGAAAGATGAACTATATGCAGTAAAGTGCATAAGATGTCTCCTGGTTAGCTGCAAAATATTGAGTAGTGTATTATACGGATTTCATATCAGTTAATCTCAGGTAATCATCTTTTACAGGTAACTGATCTTCAGCTGAAATGGACCCAATTCTTGTGCAGCTGTGTTTTGTGGAAATGGTTCAGCTGAGTCCCACCTGAACTGTGTACAGTAGCCTGATCGAATTCCTCCTCCTCCTCAGGTAGGTTCTTTTGGTGGGTGGTCATTCAGTTGGAAGGTTTGTCAGGTAATTGGCATTACTTGAGGTCCTCTGCAGTGTCCCTTTCATGCCCCTTAGCTGCTGCTGCAACCCCTTTCATTCCTTTTACTGTACCTCCTTTCATATTCCCTTTCTTCCATCTTACTTTCCTCAACCCTCTACTTACAGTTGATTCATAGTGCCTCAACTGCTTTGAGGCTTTCCTCCTCCCATTACACCTCTCTACCTTTTTGCTTTTCATTTCAGCTTCAGCGCTGAATGATATCATAGGTCCCAGCACTTGGCCTTTGGCCTAAATTCGCTACGATTCTATATTCTCCATGATGGCCTCACCTTAGGTAGTGAATCTTTTGTAAATTGCACAGGGATGGATTTTTAGTTCAGACGTGAATGGGTTTTAGTAAAGCCTTCACAGTTACTGGTGGTCAGTTTGAGAAATCCCCTGCACAGCCTCAAAGAGGAGCCCAGGACTTGATTTAGTGAAACATTTACTTGCAGTAACAGTCTCATTATTATTATTATTATTATTATTATTATTATTATTATTATTATTTGGAAATAGAGAAAGTTCCAGACTTGGTCCTGGGTTACTTTCCGAACTCGTGACCATCTTTCAAAAAGACTGAGGGTTGGCAACTATTTTCTGTTCAACATTACTTATGAATTCAACTTGCATTCTCATGCAGGTCATTGCTTCAAATCCCATCTGGGTAAATTTTATACAGTTTTTTAAATGAGTTATTAGTTTGAACCATACATTCATTTTGCAAATGATGATGTTTACAGAATCTTTCTTTGTCATTTGTACTTTTTCCAAGTAAATGACTGACCTTTCTTAAAATCATTAAGCAGTGTATCATGTTCTGTCTATGAGCAGGCAAAATATGGCCTTAAATTATCCACAGTATTGAAGTTGAGAAAGATTTGGCAAACATTTAAGTACTTTATTACTGTACTGAAGTTTGAAGTTGTAAGAGAAGTGAACAAGTAACATGATGGCCATTTCAAGTGAGATGAGGGATGGTTAATTTAGAATGGGAGGGAACAGTTTTTGGGCTACAGTGGAGTAGTACTCGACTCATTAGTGTGAGCTGTCAGTAGGAAATACTGTATGTAGTGTTGAGAGCAGATTTTGACCTGTTTGTCATTTTTTACATTTTTTTGAGTTAGAAGACAATTCAAGTAGAGTTCTTTTGGCCGTTAACCATGACTGGGATACCTGATCTGTAAGAAAAAATCTTCCCAGATATTGTGGCTGGAAGGGACTCTACAGAAGAAGTGCTGAACATATTATTGGTGAAGGAAATGGAGGTCACAGCAGGCAAGTCCTTCCCTCTGTCACCTGGAAGGAAAGGACCATCCCTCCACCCCCCCCCCCCACTTCCCTTCAATTTAATGTCTGTCTCCACTTCAGGGCAGCATCGAATGAACTGGGTATGAATATGTAATGGTTAGAAGTTGCTTTTGTTGATTGCTGGAGTAAATTGCTTTTGTTTATTTGAGGAGCTCTCAGTGGTTAGAGATTCCTGGTTTCATTACTGTACTGTTGCTTGCTAATCCTCTCTCTCTCTCTCTCTCTCTCTCTCTCTCTCTCTCTCTCTCTCTCTCTCTCTCTCTCTCTCTCTCTCTCTCTCTCTCTCTTGAAGGTGTTCTTGGTCTTGTGAGGTGTTTGAGAGTTTTGCTGTAAGCTATTTATGCCAGAAATGTTTTGGGGTTCGATGTACAGTACTGTACTAGTGTACAGTACAGCCTTTGGTTTTGCAAGTGACTGCCATCAGTATTATGTGTTATAAATTTACGAGAAACGAGCATTATGGAAGTTTATAGCTGTGGTGTGCATACCAATAATTCATTTATGGAAGAATCTTGTATTTAGTGGTAAGCTGTGTCATTCATTTGCTCAAAAGATGATGGAAGTTTGGGTCTAGACTGTAGGCCTTCTGCTGGTTGGGAAGTATTGGGCACCTTCCAGTTAGGGCATGAAAGATGTGGACTGATGAAGAATGAGTGTGTTGCAGGAAGTTAGACTGAATGATCTGGTCAGCTTGTGATTTGGAAGGTGTTTGCAAGTGAAGGAGAGAGAGAGAGAGGGGGAGGGAGAGAGTGTGTTTGGAGGATGCAAGAAGGTTGGGTGTGGAATAGGCTGTTTATGCTTCATCAGGCTTTTAAAGCTAAGCAGTCAGCTGAGGATGTCCCTCTCCCAGATACTTGTCGTCCTGAACCTCTGCTTACAAAATTAGTTTGCATTTTGCTCCAGGGATGTTGAGAAAATTCTGGATAATCTTGATAGCTGAGGTGGAGGAGACCCTGGTCGTTTCTTCCCTTTGTTTTTTAAAAAAGTTTTTAGTGTGTTGTCTCCCAAGTTTAGTAGATTCTATAGATTTAGTATCTTTGCAGATGAGTGCAATCTTTGTAATACAGTGCCTGTTCCAGAGAGTGGCATATCTGCAGACTGCAGTAACTACAGGCCAATCTCTGTTCTCCCCATGCTCTCCAAAGTTGCTGAAAAACTTATTTTTAAAGCCTCTATATAAGTATGTGGAATCTAAAGGGTTGTTAGCTGATATTCAGTATGCATATAGGAAGCTGTTAGGTACCTGCAAGGCTCTTTTAGACTTGACATGCCATTTGCAAGAGAACCTTGATAAGGGTTTTTGAGTGCAGAGTAATTCAAATAGATTTTAGTGCTGCTTTCGATTTAGTAAATCACAAGACACTTGTTTATAAACTTCAGAATCTTGGAGTGGGTGGATATGTTTTAGGAATACTTCAAGATTTCCCTACAGGTAGGCAGCAGCAGCGAGTTGCTGTGGATGGGATCTTTAGTGAACCAAGACCTATTGTGTCTGGAGTTCCACAAGGCAGTGTTCTAAGTCCACGGTTATTTTTAGTGTACAAGTGGTATGGTTGTTGGCCTGGAAAACAAGACTGTTCAGTATGCCAGTGATGCAACACTTGTGCGAGCGGCAAAGTCTCCACTTATGAGAAGTGAAGCTGCCCTCAGCCTCAATCGGCACAGGGACCGGATCAGGGAAATGGTGTAGTTGGTGGGGTATGAGGCTGAACCCCAGTAAAACAAAAACAGTATTGATTAGCAGATCTCGTACAGATTTCCCACCCCATCCTCCCCTTCAGGTGAATGGAACTTTGCTGAATGAGTCTGAAGCTTTAACTATTCTAGGTGTAACTTTTGACTCGCATCTAACGTTTGAGAAACTTCTCATGAAGTTTCAGCAAATGCCGCACGAAAGTTAGGTATTGTTCATAAGGCCTCATATATTTATAACAGTGATAAAGTCAGTGCAACCTGTTTTAGCTCATTTGTACTCCCTTCACTAGGATACTGCTCTCCAGTGTGGCTGTCTGCTTCTGCCAGGGATTTCTCTCTTTTAGATAGAGTGGTATGTGGTGGTAAAGTATCTGTTCCCTAACAGTAGCAGTTATGACTTGGACCATTGACAGATAGTCTCTTGTTTGTCACTTTTTCATAAGTTGTATTTCAACAGAGATCTTTCACATTCACAGTTGATCCCCGATCCCCTTTTTGCCTCGCTGTCGAACTGCTCAGTTCTAGAGGTCCTCCTTTATTCCTCCTCACACCGTTGGGGGACTGTGGAACAGCCTCCCTTCAGAGGGTGTGGTGCAACTGGAACTTCTTCTTCAGAAGTTCAAGCAACGGTGCAGTGCATTTCTACCCTAATACTATTCTCCTTGTATTTCAATACATCTTTATCTATTTGTTAATTAATTAATTTGTTTTCTTTTGTAATAAGTGAGTGGTATCTCTTCTTTTTATGTTTCCCTTGACCTCCTCTTACTTCTTCCTAATGAACACCTTAATATTCTTTGGAAGCTTCTTGAATTTCTAGTCAGTGGCCCCTTTGGTGGGCTTGTTCCATATGAATATGTTTCATCTTCTGAATAATAATAATAAAATATATTCCCTAATAGGAACTCTGTGGCATGAAAGGTTTCTTTCTGCATTGAAAAGCTTATTTCAAATGAAGGTCTCATTGCTGGGCTTGTGTGTGGTCCTCACTTTGCCCAGCATTCCTTGGGAACAGAGAACAGGTATGCGCAGGGTATATACAGTAATCATCTGGTACCCCCTAATGTTGGCCTTGGAGTTTTCTGAAGGATGCATCAGGACTCCTGAAACGGAGCTCTCCAGACAGCCAACACCTGCAACAAGATTAGTTGGTCAGTTTGGGAGCTATTTTTATTGAGGTTTGTCTAGCATGATATTGATGCTCGTGATACTGAAGTTGAACCTGTGTTTTGGTCAATTTATCTCTGTGGATCACACCTTATTAATTTCTTCACTTCACTCTGTAACACATTCTTTGGCTCCTCAGGATTGGGTACATCCTGCTTCAAGGAAGTGTTCTGTCAGTTCAGAATATGAATTATTGAGTAGGGGTCAAAGGTGTCTAAGTTCTTGAGGGTAGCAGAGGCTGTTTTTGAGGAGAATGAGAGAGAATGGCACCAGTGTTTGTGTATCACAAGGTGCTTCTGTGTTGCTTACCCCAGCTTCTTGGACTGGTTTTCTTTCCTTTAGAATGCCTGAGGGAGGAACCAAGGTTATGACACAACCATTCAGCTTCTGTGGCATCTTGGTGAATTACGAATAGCTTATTTATGCATAAACAAGTAAGGGGCACAGGATAAACCTGGGATGATTTGAAGGTTTCCAGATTTTCCCATTCCAGAAATTTGTGTTTGTCATTTATGGAACTTTTGTGAGTTGCAGAACAGATGGGCAGAGATGATGGAGGCTGATGTTTGTCATCAGGCAATGTTTATGTCCTGTCCAGTAAGTTTGGGAGGAGTAGAGTAGGTTGACACTTCTGTCAGAGTTGTATAGGGACATAATACTTCATGGCATCAGAAAGTAGGTAGAATGTGGTACCTACATTGCATATTTTTCCCAAGTGGCTGTGTATGTGTAGAGATGAGATGTCAATGTAAGTAAAATGGGTCATGAAGCTTTTGCAGTTATGCAGTCATGCAAAGTGGTGCAGTATTGGGTGATTTTATAAGCTCACTCTCAGAGAGATGGTCACGCAGGATTTGCTTCAAGAAAGCCCATGTGTCCTCATGACGTAGTGTCAGTCTTAACAAAGTAACTAGAAATATTGTCTGTCATGCTAGAAATATCTACCACTCATTAAGGTAAAAGGCCCTAATATATTTTTTAATTCCAACTCTATCATAAGGTACAAGTTTACCATTGCTTTATAATGACAAGTACGTGTTATTCTGAATTTAATTTTATTTTGCAGGTCGTATCAGTCATCATGCATTACGACTTGTGAAGAATTTAGCTCCAGGAGCTGTGGTCCGTGAAGCAAAGGCATCTGTCCCCTTTGTGTGAATCTCACTGGGCTTTGCTCCAGAGCCCTGGAGGGGCCAGACACATACATCTGAGACAGGATCAGGTGGGAAAGCAGTAGTGTTCTGTAATAGTTCCCTTCCACAGCCATTTTAGGAGTGATTTCCATGACTTTGGAAATGTTTGATGGGAAAATATAGTTAATAAGTGTCTTTCTGCTCTCAATTTCTGTTTCAGCACTGATTGACCTCATAGGTCAAAGTGCTTGGCCTTTGGCCTAAAGTCCATATTCCATTCCGTTCCATAATCTCCTTATGGTTATGGCTGCCCTGGATGTGACTAGATAAATATTTATTGTGGTCTGGAAGGATGGTCAGTCAAGCCTTTTTTCCTTTATCATGCCGGGACAATTATCTTGTAGAGTAGGTTAAGTTAAGTATACCTTAGTTTTACCAGACCACTGAGCTGATTAACAGCTCTCCTAGGGCTGGCCCGAAGGATTAGACTTATTTTACGTGGCTAAGAACCAATGTAGAGTAGGGACATGACTATTCAGTAGAAGGTCTACCTGAGCTATACTTCTAATGACAGGTGTGTCTGTTATTAATATAATAATCCCTCACTTTTTATCATGTAATAGGTGCAAATGATCAGTGCACCTCAGCTGTGTATTGACTAAAGTTGCGCAGATCGTTTTGGTGCGATAAAGACCTGAGTGTAGTCTAGGCTATACCACTGGAAGTACTTTAGTGTAGCTGTTAGTTTTCTTTCCCATTTATACCGTGTGATGATATATTTGATCAGCCATCAGTATTTGTCTAAGGCCAGAAGCCAAAATATCATCATTATTATTATTATGGTTGTCTTACTGAAAACCATTTTCAAGTATTTTGATTAATTTTGCATTAAATTTCCTCAAATATCAGACTTGACTTAATGCTGAAAGGGTTATGTAATGATTGAAAGCAGCGCTGCTGTTGCTGAAAGGACGCTGAGGAACATCCTCTAATGCTACCTAAAGGATCCCATAAAAGGCACACTGTCTTCTGTTCACCCTGAAGGATGAAGCTTATGCATGACTGTCTCAACATTCTTGACTGATATGAAATTCTTTGCTTCGATTTTGTGGCTTTGAATGACTTGAGAAGTCAAGGTATCTTTCCCAATGGCTTCTGTTTATTTACTGATGTTTTTTCTTTCAGAGTTGAAGTTCTGCAGCAGCACTTTGCATCAGTCAACATGGACAATAACACTTCGGATTAATGCTGGCTGTTAACTCATTGAGCTGAGGAGCAGGTAAGCCTTTCAAAGGGAAGCTTGTCTATCTCTGGTTATGCCTGTATGTGTAGTCTGTCAGTTGTCAACTTCTACATTTTATGTCTTCAGAACCACAGGGTTCATTTCAGCAAGACTTGGCATCACTCCTTAGGTCAAGGGTCAGAGTTTGTCCAAAAAAGGTGCCACATCTTTGAAGGGGAGAGCATTAAAAAATACTGACAAGAAGGTTAGGTCAGTTGGAAAAAAATTGCCTAAAATAATCTACTTACGGGATTAGTGACATTGGTGCACCTCATGCAGTGCACTGTAGGCATTACTAAAGGTTCTTTGCAGCTTCCTCTCTGCCCTAAGCTGCAACCCCTTTCGTTCCTTTTACTTCACCTCCATTCCTATTAGCCTTCTTCCATCTTACTTTCCTCAGCCCTTCCTAACAATTGTTTCATGATGCAGTTGCCAGGTTTCCCTTCTGTTACACCTTTAAACCCACCTTTGCTCTCAATTTTCCTTTCAGTGCAGAATAGCCTCATAGGTCCATAGATCTTAGGTTCCCTAAAATTTCCAGACATGAAAAACTAACTTGACAGTTTCCAAAAGTAGTATATTGTGGATTCAGATGTTCAATCCATGGCTCCCAGGGCTACGATAGAACCCCAGTAGGGATCCAGGGTTCATTTTTAAAGTAGGAAGTGTGAGAGTCCTGTTTGTCCTAAGTCAGAAGTGTGATAAGTGATATACCATTTTCTTTATGTGAACTTATACTCATTCAATGATACTCATTCTGGTGTCAACAGGTAAGTTTCTATTGTTGCTCAAAAAGACAAATGTCAGAATGATGAGTTTGAAAATGTCCAAAAATGATCAAAGCATTGCAAAAGCCTATGAGTTATTTTGCATGAGTTGTCATCAAATCATGAGTGGTCTAAGGGTTAATGTGCTACCATCATCATGTACTCAAATTTCATTTAGGATAAATCTTGGTCCATGGCAAAGGTCATTTCAGTAGGAATACAATGGACGAGTCTTATCTTGAGGTGTGGATCAGGAGAATGCTATGACCTGTGGGCTTCTTGTCCTATTTTACAGTTCCAATTAGTGGACCAAAACTACTAGGTCGTTTCCAGGGTTGTAGAGCTGGCTTGAGGCATTTGTTCCTGAACTAGGAACAATATGTAAGAAAAAATCATTCTGATAAAAGTGGGGCCATGCCCAGTCAACAAAGGTTGAGTTTGATACAGCGTGACGGGAGGATGGATGAGGCGAGACAACTTTGAGATCAAAGAACTGCAGCAGGGAACAGTTCAGAAGTAGAAGTCAGAATACAAATACCATACATATACCATTTTGCCACAGGGACATCTTAAAAATGTGCATTACTCCCTTAAATAGTTTTATCTACTGTGTGTGTCCATACAAAAAAGAGTAGCTTTATTGTAACTCAATTTCAGTTGATACATTTTTGCTGTAACATTTTATTGAGGCAGTCATATGTAGGGTGAGTATTTTAATGCTGAATCAGGTGCAAGTTCTAGTATGAGTACATCTCTTATTGTTGGTTTTACACTCAGAAATGGGCTGAATACAGTGAGCATTATTGCAGCCCCAAGGTTTTACACTCATCGGGGAATAAGTCCCATGGCTTTGAAGATGTTGTTCCTTGAACGTCACATTGTAATCTGCTATTTGTGGTTCTTTGACTGGAGATTTTATTGGGAGTTGTCCTGAATCCAGTTTCACTTTTGATTTGCCAATACAAGTACCATCCAACTTACAACCTGCTCGACATATGACCACTTGTACTTAAAACCCTACTTCTGACAGCAGGGCTGGGCAGGCTGATGTATAAGAGTACCCGCCCTATAACACTTGACCACTGAGTTGCTTTGCAATGCACCATCTTGGGAGAGCTCTCTCATCACTCAGGCAGCATTACTGGCAGTTACCCTGGCCTATCAGTAGCTTCATACAGTATTTATTAAATCTACTGTAGACTCAATTGTAAACCGATTTACGTTAAAATCAACTTCTGACATGCATGCAGGAAACTAACCCTGTTGTGACTTGATGCCTACCTGTACATAATATAAATTACATAAATAATTAAAATATATCAGTAGAAGTACATTATTGTAAAAAAAATTGAAATGACTGTACATTAAATGGTTTCAATACGGGATGCATAGCTTATAGCACCTGTTCACCTCCTCCATATTGTAGGCTCCTTGGGCCTCTTATTACTAGTGGGACATCAAACTCCCAAGGTATGTTGCCAGCTTCATGATCAGTCACAGGGTTGGAACCAACTGTCCGTTGGAATTTTGCTCACTGTCCAAATTTGGACAAGACCCAATGTTGCCCAACTTCACTGATTTAAACAAGTGGCTTAGCAAACATTATACGGCTAATTGATGGTCAACTCTTCAGTGACTGTCTGTGTCCACATAAATGTAATCAGCGTGGTTCATATCATTTTGACTCCATTTTGACCAATTATTCTCTCTCCCCCCAAACTTACAATCACTGGGAAGTTTCATTCATTTTTGTACATGCAACTTACCCGTCAGATATATACTTAGCTATAGTCTCCGACGTTCCCGACAGAAATTCAAATTTCGCGGCACACGCGACAGGTAGGTCAGGTGATCTACCATACCCGCCGCTGGGTGGCGGGAATAGGAACCATTCCCGTTTTCATGTCAGATTTTCTCTGTCGCTGGTTCCGGCAACATCTGTTGTTGGTTCCTTCTGCTTTGATTTTCATTTTTCGCTTGCTGAGGATTATTTTGGACTGACCTTTGGTGACGTATTGGATCTTTGGCTTGGCATACGCTTTTGTGGACTGTTTTTGATTTCGGCTTTGGTATTTTCTTAAAGAATGTCTGATCAGAGTGTTGCACCGGTGTTTCGTGTGTGTGTGAGGTCTGATTGTAAGGTGAGACTACCGAAAGCTTCGGTAGATCCTCATTCTGTGTGTTCGAGGTGTAGGGAGAATGAATGCTCTTTTGAGAACACGTGTGTTGAATGTGAGAATCTCACTGAACTGGAATGGAAGGCGTTAAACTCTTATGTACGCAAGTTGGAGAAGGACAGAGTTAGGAAGGCTTCTTCTAGAAGCGCTAGTAGGTCTCTTTCCATGGAGGTAGATTTAGAACCTAACACTCTTCCAGATTCTCCTGTCACTCCAGTTGTTTCAGCTCCTTCACCCTTCGTCGAACCTGTGGATTCGTCGTCGGAGATGGCTGCTATGAAGGCTACGATCCGCAAGATGCAGTTGCAGATGCGCGCTATGGAGGAAAAGAAAGTGAGAAGTGATAGTGATTTGTGTAGTGTCCCCAGTGTAGTGGAGGGGGCGTCTGACCGGCTCGCATCGCTCCTAGGCCTAGACCTCTTCCAAACTCCCAGACCCAGTGGAGGAGGAATGTCGACAGCCGCAAGGGGGATGAAGAGTGCTCCCAACGGTCAGGCGTCCCTTCGGCAGCGCCTGTTGACGCGTCCCAGGCTGCCTTAGATCGCCGTAGAAAAGGGATCTTAAAGAAGTGTTTCTCATCTTCTGCTTCTTCGTCTCCTAAACGTGGTTGGAGTTCGGCTGAGGAGTCGCGTCCTTTGAAGAGGACTTGGAAGGCTCCTAGAGGAGACGCCTTGGACTCTAGCCCTGAGCGCTTCCCTGAAGGCTCTCCTGTTTCGAAGAAGAGAACTCGAAGATCTTCCTCCTCTTCTTCTGGTGTTCAGGAGTCCACCAAGCAGATCCTGGTAGGCCTCCAGGCTCAACTCGCTGCTCTTGCTGGCTCTTTATCAAAGAGCTCCTCTCGTCGGAAGGATGCCTCTCTTCCGATCAAGTCCTCCAAGAGACTTTCTTCTCCTAGCAAGTCGTCTTTTGTGAAGCGTTCTTCTCCTGTTAAGCGCCCCTCCAGCAGCAGGCGCTCCTCTCCTTCCAGGCTCTCCTCTCCTGGTAGGCGCTCCTCTCCTTGCAGGCGCTCCTCTCCGTCCAGGCGCTCCTCTCCTTGTAGGCGCTCCTCTCCTGTTAGGCGCTCTTCTCCTGGTAGGCGCCCCTCTCCTGGTAGGCGCTTCTCTCCTCGGCGCTCTTCGTTTCCGAATAGCGCCTCTCCACCCAGGCGCTCGCGCCATCGTCGTCGTCGGTCTTCTCCTGTTGGAGATACTTTCTCCACAGTCAAACGCCCTGCTCGTTCGCCTCGTAGAAGTTCCTCTCCAGCCTCCCTTTCGTCTGTTAGGCGCCCCTCTCCCAGCAAGGGCTCCTCTTCAGTTCGAGCTGCTTCTTCTGTCAGGCGCCAGTCAGCTTGTAGGCGCTTCTCTCCGGATCATCGTTCTCCAGTGGACAAAGGCTCCTCTCCTTCTAGGCGCTCTTCTTCTGACAAATGCCCTTCTACTTCTAGACGTTCTCCTCCTCCTTCTGGCCTGGAGGCGTTATCGGAGGACGAATCCCCTAAGGATATCACAATTTCCGATTACAAGAGGTTGACAGCTCTTCTAGTCCAGGAGTATGGAGATTCCCTCAAGCCTGCTTCTCCTCCTTCTCCTGGTTCAATGCTCTCGAGCACCAAGGCTTCGAAATCTTCCTCTCTTGTTAAGATGCGTCCTACGATCTCCATGAAGAAAGCGCTTAAAGGTTTCGGAGAGTGGCTCTCTTCGAAGAAGGATGCAGGCAAGACTGTCTTCTCCTTGCCTCCCTCTAGGCTTTCGGGAAGAGCGGGAATGTGGTACGAGACTAGGGAGCCGATGGGGTTAGCTCTCCCCTCTTCTGCTGGCTCAGACTTTTCTTCGCTGGTGGATTCTTCCAGAAGACTCTCCCTTAATTCGGCCAAGGCTTCTTGGGGACTTTGTGAACTGGACCATTTCCTCAAGGGCCTTTTCCGCGTGCTGGAAGTGTTCAACTTCATGGACTGGTCTCTTGGGGCCTTAGCCAAGAGAAGTCTTGAAGAGGATTCAGTCAGTATGGAGGACCTCAGCAGTGTGTTGTCTTGCCTGGACAAAGCTGTGAAGGACGGCTCGATGGAGATCGCTTCCCTGTTCGGCACGGGCCTGCTTAAGAAGAGGTCAGTATTCAGTGCTTTCCTCTCCAAATCGGTCTCTCCTTCCCAGAGGTCTTCCCTCTTGTACGCTCCTCTATCTAGCCATCTTTTCCCACAAGAGACTGTGAAGGAAGTCTCTCGTTCTTTGTCTGAGAAGGCTTCTCAGGACCTGCTGGCTCAGTCGTCGAAGAGGATGAGACCTGCTGCTCCTATTGCTAAGAAGGAGAAGCCCCCCTTTCAGGAGCCCTTTCGTGGATCCAGGTCTATTAGGAGGCGTAGACCTGAGAGAAGATCCAGGCCTTCAGGACTCCCTTCCAGGAAGTCCAAGTGAAAATCAAGTCCTCCAGACTCCAGTAGGTGCCAGACTTCTAAAGTTCGCCGAAGCCTGGGCACAGAAGGGGGCGGACGATTGGTCCCTCTCTGTTTTGAGGAAGGGGTACCTCATTCCCTTCTTTTCGAAACCTCCCTTGACAACAACTCCGAGGGAGTTATCGGCGAGATACAAGGATCCTGTGCGGAGGCAAGCCCTTCTTCTAGCCGTCGAACAAATGCTAGAAAAGTCTGCCATAGAACCGGTGCAAGATCTTCACTCCCCGGGATTTTACAACCGTCTTTTTCTTGTGCCAAAATCCTCGGGAGGGTGGAGACCGGTCTTGGACGTGAGCTCCCTGAACTCTTTCGTCGTAAAGAAGAAGTTCTCTATGGAGACGACGTCTTCAGTTCTGTCGTCTCTTCGGCAAGGAGATTGGATGGTATCCCTGGACCTTCAGGATGCTTACTTCCACGTTCCTATCCATCCCTCCTCCAGGAAGTTCCTAAGGTTCATGGTAGACGGCAGAACCTTTCAGTTCAGGGCTCTGTGCTTCGGACTCTCCACAGCTCCCCAAGTGTTCACGACCATTCTCAGGAATGTAGCTCACTGGTTGCACTTGGAGGGGGTGAGGATTTCCTTGTATCTCGACGACTGGCTAATTCGGTCCAGTTCGAAGAACCGTTGTCTGGAGGACCTTTCTCGGACTTTAAACCTGGTCCAATCACTAGGACTTCTTGTAAACCTCGAGAAGTCTCAGATGATTCCTCAGCAGGAAATTGTCTACCTGGGGATTCGGATGGATTCTCGGGGTTTTCGAGCGTTTCCCTCCCTGGAAAGAAGGGAACGCTTCCTTCAAAAGGTGACAGACTTTCTAGAGAAAGACAGTTGTTCGGCGAGGGAATGGATGAGTCTGCTGGGGACCATTTCCTCGCTGGAACAGTTCGTTTCTCTGGGAAGGCTTCACCTCAGACCTCTACAGTTCTTCCTGAAAGAATCTTGGGATCGGAAGTCCCAAGACTTGTCGGATTCCTTCCACATATCATCTCAAGTAAAGGAACATCTCCGTTGGTGGTTAGACCCAAAGAAGCTGGGTCTAGGAATTCCTCTACAACCGCCGAGCCCTCGCCTAGTGTTGTTCTCAGACGCGTCGGAGTCGGGTTGGGGAGCGACACTAGGCTCGGAAGAAGTGTCAGGCACCTGGGACACGGATCAGAGGGCCTGGCACATCAACATGAAAGAGCTGGTAGCCATTCATCTAGCTCTTGCCAGATTCGAACTTCTGGTCAAGGGATCAGTAGTTCTAGTCAATTCCGACAACACCACAGCCCTGGCTTATATCAGGAAGCAAGGAGGGACACATTCCTTCTCCCTGTACATTGCAGCAAGGAACCTTCTGTTGTGGGCGGGGGAGGGAAACATCGTTCTCCTCACCAGATTTGTTCAGGGAGAAAGGAATGTGAGAGCGGATCTGCTCAGCAGGAAAGACCAAGTTCTTCCCACGGAATGGTCCCTTCATCAGGAGGTTTGCGAAAGGCTGTGGTTCCTGTGGGGGAGACCTCATATAGACCTCTTCGCAACCCATTGGAACAAGAGGTTGGAGAACTACTGCTAACCAATCTCGGACCCCAGAGCAGTAGCTATAGACGGCCTTCTCCTAGATTGGGACGGTCTAGACGGCTACGCTTTTCCCCCGTTCAAGATAATAGGGGAAGTAATAAGGAAGTTCATTTCGTCAAAGGGCACCAAGCTCACCCTGATCGCTCCCTTTTGGCCATCCAGAGACTGGTTCACAGAGGTACTGGAATGGATGATAGACTTTCCCAGGTCGCTCCCTCTCAGGAGCGATCTTCTCAAACAGCCCCACTTCGACAGATATCACAAGAACCTTCCCGCTCTAAACCTAACTGCCTTCAGACTGTCGAAGGACTGGTTAGAGCGAAGGGATTTTCGCACAAGGCTGTGAGGGCTATCGCCAGAGCCAGAAGATCTTCTACCTTGCGCCTCTACCAGTCGAAGTGGGAAGTCTTTAGGAGATGGTGCCGATCTAAGAAAGTTTCCTCTTCCAGTACCTCTGTAATGGAGATTGCGGATTTCCTTCTATACCTAAGGGAGCAATGTAACCTGGCGGTTTCCACCATAAAGGGGTATAGGAGCATGCTGTCTTCAGTCTTTAGACACAGAGGTCTGAACATCTCGGATAATAAAGACCTTCACGACCTTATAAGGTCTTTTGAAACTTCTAAAAATAAGTCCCCTAGACCTCCCAGCTGGAATTTGGACGTGGTCCTAAAGTTCTTAATGTCAAACAAGTTTGAGCCTCCTCGATCTGCCTCTTTCAGGGATTTAACCAGGAAATCGCTGTTTCTTTTCGCTCTTGCTTCTGCCAAAAGAGTGAGCGAATTACAAGCTTTGGAAGGTTCTGTAGGCTTTAAGAAGGACTCTGCAATCTGCTCCTTTCAGCCTCTCTTCTTAGCAAAGAATGAGAACCCTTCAAAACCTTGGCCTAGGAGTTTTGAGGTCAAAGGACTCTCCGATCTTTCAGGACAGGAGCTGGAACACACACTCTGTCCAGTAAGAAGTCTTAAACATTATTTGGAGAGAAAGAAACAGCTCAGAGGTAACACCGAAAGTCTTTGGTGCTCTGTCAAGGATCCTTCAAGAGCAATTTCCAAGAATGCCCAGGCTTTCTTCATTAAGGATATTATCAAAGAGGCTCATCTTTCATGTAAAGACGAACATTTTCAGCTCCTAAGAGTTAATGCTCATGAGGTGAGAGCCATAGCTACTTCTCTAGCTTTCCACAAGTCTTGGTCCCTCCAGTCTATTGTGGACTCTACATACTGGAGATGTAACTCAGTGTTTGCTTCTCATTATTTGAGAGATGTTCGTGTGACATATGAGAAGTGCTTCTCTCTAGGAGCTTACGTATCCGCGGATTCGGTGCTGGGTCAAGGAGCTGAAGCTAATCCTATTTAATCTAGTGTTATTTTTAATTGTTTGTTGTGTTTTTATGGTCGGTTGAAAAAGAGTGTTGAAGGTCTCTCTCTCTTTTTCATCTCGTATTACTAACAAGGTTAGGCTTGGTCAGGTGGTCGGTTTTGGTTGTTAGCTCCTTGTATTTTTATTACCTAGCTCTGTCATGTAAGAGGGATAGCCCCCATTGATATGATTCAGGTAGAGGGCTCTGTCTTGTAAGTGGGTTAATCCCCATTGACACGATCCATAACAGGCTCTGTCATGTAAGTGGGTTTTTTCCCCATTGATATGATCCAGAAGGGCTGTCAGTCTTAGGTCACTTCCTCGCTGAAGCTCTTGAGGCATGCAGACTCATAGACAGTATCCATGAAGTCTTCTGCCCAATCAGGTAAGAACCATGGTTTTTGTTTATTCCTACAACATATGTTGTTTTCCCATTTTTTTTTTTTTTTTTTGTTTTTTTTTTTTTTTGTTTTTAGCTGTCTCTTGCCCTCCTCCAAGGGTGCCAATCAGCTAAGTATATATCTGACGGGTAAGTTGCATGTACAAAAATGATATTTTTATGATAAAATAAAGTTTTGTACATACTTACCCGGCAGATATATACGATTAATGGCCCGCCCAGCCTCCCCTCAGGAGACAGGTGGAAGAGAAAATCTGACATGAAAACGGGAATGGTTCCTATTCCCGCCACCCAGCGGCGGGTATGGTAGATCACCTGACCTACCTGTCGCGTGTGCCGCGAAATTTGAATTTCTGTCGGGAACGTCGGAGACTATAGCTAAGTATATATCTGCCGGGTAAGTATGTACAAAACTTTATTTTATCATAAAAATATCATTTTGTTGTGCTTCCCCACAACCATTTTTTCAGCTTGGAGTGAGCTTGGGTGTGAAATTTCATGCTGGTATCATTTCCATTGCAAACTCTGTTGTATTCAAGTAAATGCCATTTGTGTGTGTGCTCATTTTGGGATGCCATTGTTACATAAGGTGGGCCATGAGGCCAGACATAGCTGGTTCCTGTGACAGACTTCTGTTGAGTGGGAGAGAGAGTAAGACAGACAGTGTGTGCATTTTTTAGGCAGAATTTCATTTTAAATTCTGTACTGAACCAAGTCAAAGTTTTAGGCTCATAGGCTTACCCTGAAGGATATGTCATGAAATGTAATGTAAATAAAGTAATAAAATGAAAGAAATTGAACAGCTAAGTGTGAATTGAGCAAGAACCTGCATTACTGTGTGTAGTGTGTCACACAAGGCATGCTGCAGTAAATGTTTGTAGGATGACAGGATTGTCAAGCTGCTTAAGGTATCTTTGTCCATTCAGAGAAAGCATCGAGCTCTTCTTGATGCTTAGCGTAAACCCCGATTGTAAGCTGTGTGAGTTTAGTTGCGAAATATTGAATGTTTTTGCATCGCTGGATTCCTGTTCTCCTTTGAATGTGGATATGATGATGTGGAACTTTCAATCTGACTTGCCTTTTGGATGTGCAGAAGGAATTCCATTGGTCAGTATTGCACTGGTACCTGTTGTTAGCACAATAGTTGGTCCTTAATCTCTCATCATTGTGATTAGTACAGTATTCACTGATGCTGGGTAGATTTATTGCTACCTTTGATTATAAGTCTTCCTCCCTCGTAGGGGTTATTGCCTTCAGTGCACCTTATGTGGTCCACAGTAGACATTACTTAGGTTCTTTGCAACGGCCCCTAGCTGTAACCACTCATTCCTATTACTGCACCTCCGTTCATATTCTCTCTCCATCTTACCTTCTTCCTCTCTTAACAATTGATTCATAGTGCTTCTACTGCTCTGAGGTTTTCCACCAGCTGCACTTTCAAACCTCACTGTCAGTTTCCCTTTCAGTGCAGATTGACTTCATAGGTCCCAGCGCTTGGCCTTTCACCTAAATCCTGTACTCTGTTCTACATGCAGAGTGTGAAAGATGGGACATTGCCTGCCTGTGTCTGCACAGAACTCTGCTGTAATGCTTGGGCAGAAAATTCCAGAAGAAATAAAAAGCGAAGAGAGGGAGGGAGGGGCTTTGGTTTCAGCATGTGTACTCCACTACTCAGATCCTTTCAGATTGCTCAAGGGCTAACGACTGCAACTTGGATCATGACTTAGTATTGTGCTGTCTTTCATTATTCAAGCAATGCTCCAAGAATGCAGGATTTTATTTTTTCTCATCTTTTGAGTGTGTTATACAAGGTAAAAAGTAACTGCCGTATTTTTGACATCATCCACAAGTCCTTTCAAGGTCTTTGCAGAGCTTTCCCAATAGACATCTGTTTTGAATGAGGTAAAAGTTAGAGAAAGGGAGAGTTGAAAGTCAGACAGGAAGGTCAGAAGTGAACAAGACCAACAGCTTCGAAGTCAAGGCAGAAAGGAATCTAGATACTTGGCTTGTTTAGGATTCGGGTAACTTGAATCTTTGTGTCAGCAGTAGAGTTGACTCTTAGAATTATAAAGAAAAGTCAATTTTGAATACTGCTAAGTAAGGGATTTTTTCATCTTTCAGAATTGAGTACGATGAGTGCATGCAGTGTTGCTCTCCGCAAATCTGGAACTTCAGGGCAAAGTGAAAAGTTAGTCTAAATCAAGATGTACCCAGGAAACACTTCTGAGCAATGGATACTTCAACATGGTAGGTGCTTTATGTAGAGGGTATAGTGTGTGTGTGTGCCTACTTTAGATTTTGAGTAATTTTCTGTAGAATGTTAGTGAAGCTCTTATTAAGCTCCATATTCATGGCAGCTTGAAATGTTCTTTTGGTCTTTTTGGGAAATAGTCATTTTGCTCTCTCTCTCTCTCTCTCTCTCTCTCTCTCTCTCTCTCTCTCTCTCTCTCTCTCTCTCTCTCTCTCTCTCTCTCTCTCTCTCTCTCTCTGTTTTTGTATGACTGCCATCTGGAGATGTCCAAGTGTATTTATGGATGTCCTCCTGTTGAAAAAGAGTGCATGATCTACACTTGTAAAGATCTGCTCATCCTGAATAAATGTCTGCATTACCTCCTTCCAATCTGTTTCTCATTATTTTGCGTTATGATTCGCTTAAAGCTAAGTTGTCCAGTCTGTATCTCCTGAATTCAGTCTGCCTGTCATCTCCCCAATTTGATTCACAGTTCCTGTGTCCCAGTTTGTATTTTCAATTTATCCTTCATCTTTATAAAAAGATTTCTATCACCCCCATATGCTAGGGACTAGGTCCCATTTCTCAATTTTGCCTTCCTTCCATGAACAGAAAGAATTATTGTTCCAGTTCCTTCTGTTGTGCAGTTCCTGTTTTATGAAGTCCAGTAACCCTTGCTGTTGCTTAATTGTTTATATCCAAGGTCATCCACCAGGCATACAAAGTTAAAGCTGTTGAAACAGCATTTAAGAACCTTAACCTTATTCAGCATCCTGCTGCTAATGATTTCTGTTACTGTATTGTCTCTGGCAAGGACAGCCTTTTTTTTTTTGTATTGTGGATCTAACTTACTTTTACCTAAGGAGGTGTCAGTTTACAAGGCAGCTCATATCAAGAGCTCAGGACCGTAATTCAAGTACTATCAGGTGGACATACACCAGTTATCTAGTTCTGCTGAGGGATGCTAGGAGCTACAGAACAGCAGATACAGTAATACCTGGATAAATGGGGTATTGACAGTTATCACCAATCTGTCTTTGCCACACAAGCTTAAGTTAAAATCCCCCAACAAAAAGTTGACAGAATATTGACCCTAAACTGTTTTTGATGAACATCAAGAGGATTTTGGAATAGAGTGTTGAAATAGATTCCAACATGCAGTTGTAGAAATCACATCTGAGGAGGAGCAAATAATCAGTGAGGAGGAGGAGGAGGAGGAGGACTGGTCTGACTTCAGAAATGCATATCAACATTCTGTGAAAGGCGAACTGGGAAACAGGGGTCACTAACAAGAAAAACCTTGACATCAGATGATACAGTGAAGAATAAGCACAAACAGAAGGTCAAGTAGAACATTCTCAGGGAAGAGGTGGAGAATGCAAAGTAGAATGTGTTACTCCAATTGAGAAAGTGAAGTAGGATTAATTGTGGAAAGGTATTGGAGAGAATAGTTTGTGTAAATACAGGCCAATTCTGTAGACAAAGCCATGTATGTATTCAGGGAGTAACACAGAGGTTAGAATAGCCCCAGAATGATGAAATATCTGTGGGTGAAGAGAAAACAGTGGACACTTGAAGACAAAAGGAAGGAAGTCAGGGTCAGTAATGACATCAGAAGGGGAAGACAAAAAGAGTATTTTTGTGAGGACATGGATAAGAGATGTGCAGAGGATAATTTGACTGATATACAAGAATTTTCTATTTACAAAATCAGTTTTTGAAATGGATTCAGTGATAAAAACACCAGATTATGATGAAATCAGTAAGCTGTCCTTACAAATTGTCCCCTGAAAACCCATCAGTACCAAAATCAAATGCCTTGGACTTCGCCTTGATTTTGACATTATCAGTAGTCACTTGATACCTGCATCATTCCTAGTACAGTCATTGAAAGCTGGCTCTTCGATGAATGTGTTATTTTGGGCTGAATTTCAGTCCTGGAGTGCTTTCCAAGCATCCTTGGGGATTTCTGAGTGGCTGAACTTCAGGCCAGCCTTTTAAGTCCAGAAATTATCATGTGGTGGACTGTAGGCATTGCTTCAGGTTCTTTGTAGTGTCCCTTCTGTGGCCCCCTAGCTGCTGCAACTCCTTTCACTCCTTTTACTGTACTTCTGTTCATATTCTTTCTTCATCTTACTTTCCACCCTTCTCTAACAATATTGTTTCATAGCGCAATTGCAAGGTTTTTCTTCCTGTTACACCTTTCAAACCTCTCACTCTCAGTTTCCCTTTCAGCACTGAATGAACTCACAGGTCCCAGCACATGGCCTGTGGCCTCAGTTTTATATTACATTCCATTCTATAAGTTAAGCATGTTGATTCAGGACTAGTCTGGTTAAACTAGTACCAGTATTGATGTCCTTAATGTTGGTCTTAATTTGAGCCAGTATGTACTGAATGACATGTTTTGGAAATAAATCCATGAAGAGATCATCTTGTTGAAATCTACAGTATTTGAATTTGAGTTCATTGGCAATAATGAAATCAGTTTAAATGGTGTGTCAAGTGACTTGTGCCCAAAATGAATTGTGGGTTTTTGTGCCATGTAGATACTGAAGGGCCAGAAAGGGAAGTCTTTAGCACAAAAGAATATTCCTGTAGTATACTGTTGTTATTAATATTATTATTATTATTATTATTATTATTATTATTATTATTATTATTATTATTATTATTATTATTATTATTATTATTATTATTATTATTATTATTATTCAGAAGATGAACCCTATTCATATGGAACAAGCCCACAGGGGCCATTGACTTAAATTCAAGCTTCCAAAGAATGTTCAGGTGTTCATTAGAAAGCAAGAGAAGGTAGAAGGAAATACAGAAAGGAGAGGAGATCTCACTTATTAAATAAAAGAAATAAATAAATAAACAGATAACTATAGATGAAGCCTTGACCGAGTCTGGTCTGCACTGTAGTGCTGTTAATGTTAACATTTGTACTTCAGATTTTCTCTCGACGGGGCCAGACGTGAAGTGAGTCCTCTCTGCTGTGGTATATATCTTGTGCACTCTACCTGAATTCCCCCCTGATCTGGAGCTTCATTTGCCCCCTCCCTCCCTCTGCAATTTTCTAAGCCTCTCTACTGATATTTTTGTGCTTCTCTTATATCTGCCGATTTTCTGACCAACTGCCCCTCCCTCACCTCATCTCATTATATAACCAAACCACCTCTTTCTTAGAGCTTGGTCTGTTTTGTTTTATTTTGTAGTCATATTTTTCCAGACCCTGTTTTGTAATTGTGCTGTGTAGAGTATTACAGGTTTTTGCTAATTATATTCTGGGATATTTTTGTTGACCAGTAGCCCAATAAGCTCCTTCCACTTATCCTTGCTGTTAATATTATTTGCCTTACTGCCATCTCAGCACGTACCTGGTTCACAGAGTGTCTTTTCCCCAGTGAACAGGAATTTTCTACCACCTTCTGAAACCCCTCTTTCTCCCACAACATGGTCCTCATCTCTCCCACCTTCCCTGTTTCTTGTTTTGTTTCCTTATTTTGTAGAGGGAGTGAGGTCTCTGGGATCATTGTTTTTACTCCGGTGTATTCTGGGTAATGATTTTGTATAAAAAAAAATTCATTTCCGAGAAGTTTTCAACAAGTCTTAATTTTGTCTTCTTTTATCATTTCAGTATTGGACTTCTGCTCTGCTGTCAGTTGCGTATTATCTGCAGAAGACCTCTGTCACTTGTCAACTGGGTTAGATTGTAGAATAATTGTCTTGTAGATCTGTCTTGGCAGCAGTGACATAGTATTTATGGCATAGAGTATATAAGTAGTAAAGGAGAGGAGGCATTGCTATCTCAAAATAACATTCAAACCTCTCCAAAAAGGTGGTGGAAATATGCACTGTAGGATGAAAAACTGTGATAAAAATTGTCAGTCTACGATATTTCCTTCAGGGAACCCATCCACAGCATTGCCAAATTATGGCAAGATGATCCTGAGAAAGTATTATATTGTTACTATTTTCTTTGATGTTGCAATTGTTATTATTGCTATTATAATTTTTTGTGCTGGATGTTAGCACAGTTGTGCATCATAGGATGAAGAAGTTGTATGGTAAAGAATTATCCTTGAGAACTTACTCAGACCTCGCTCACTCTGCGTGTCTTGTACAGTAGGATTCAAATACTGCAGTCTGGTGTTCCTTAGAACTGGTAGGGCAGTTTGGTCAAAAACATAACATTAGTTATTAAAACCTCTGGTTCGGCCAAGTGCTTTATGAAAAGAAGACCTAAAACTATCTTTGATTACTTAATTTTTTATTCCATACTGAATATCATCTAATAAAGATGACACACTATTTTATACTTTAATTATCATTTAGTGTACTTGAATTGATCTTAATGAGACCATCTAAAATACTCTGAACACTTTGACCCAGTGCAAACAAGACTGTACGTAAACAAAATGCAGGTTTTGGTTTCTGTTTTGGGAGGAAAACTACTAATGATATACTGTACACTTTAATGTAAATGTCATCAGTGGTAGTACAAGTATAATAGTGTCTAAAAAACTATAAACCAAGGATAGTAAGGAAGTCTCACCTATATCATGTACGCAGTGCGAACCTAAACAAGTACCCAAGCCTATGACAGCCTTCACCAGTGTTCAAAGCAGCAGCTGCCTGTCAGACATTGTGAAAAGTGTTCTCAGTCTCATGATTCAGTACATTTTTCAAGAACACGGTACCATTTACATTCTTGACTCACAAAGAGTTCAGTCTGTAGAGCAGTGGTTCTAAACCCCAGGGTCAGGACCCACAAAGTTGGGTCGCCAAACCATTTCAGTGGGTCCCCAAGGGACTGGAATAGATCCCGTAACTTTTCATACTTACTAAATATATGAAAAATAAGGTTTCAGCTTTATGGGCTTAGTATTTCCCCAGTACTCTTACTATAATTATTATTATTAGAGATAACGTTTTGGTTTTCTTTATGCTAGTTAATGTATTGTTTCTTTCTCATGGATCACTGTTAAAAGCATAATTGCATATAAAGAAAACGTTTATTTATAAGGCCTTGGGTCGCCATGGTTAATTTGGACAAGGTTTTGGGTCACTGCCAAAAAAGGTTAAGACCCACTGCTCTAGAGGTACTTTTGTTGCAGGTAATGATCTGGGCCTATTTTTCATATATTTAGTAACTATTAAAATTTAGGAGATCTATTCCAGTCACGGTTTTTATGATTGGATACTGATTTCTCATGCATATGTTTCCATGTGTGTTTAAATTGACTTATCATTGGTGTACCTGACCACTACAAAATGTATTTAAAGTTAACAAACGCTTTCACATGGCCACAATATTGAGATTTCAAATGCGGAGGTCTGGGTTGCTTAGAACATAAGAGGTTGATTGTTTATTGTATGACCAATCCCTTCTAATGAAATGCACAACTTTGGTACCTTAATTGTAGCCCCAGACGTTGTTGTGGGACCTTGTGTATGTATGATGTATGTATGTATGTATGTATATCATTTGGAACTGCCCAGCCAGTCATGACAAAATTACTCTGCTTCAGGACTGGGAGTTCCTTTCATAAGAATGTAGTGAAAACTTATTCCAGTTAGAATACGATGTAGATTTTGATAACTTCTGCAAAAAGGTTATAGCTTTATATTCTGGAGTGTGAGAAGTTGGCTTTACAGGGAATTTGTTTTGGTAGTTGAGCTTAAATGGTTTTATTTCACTGACTAACATTTGTTAGATATAGCAGTAGAGTTACAATACAGTATATATATTTTTATGAAAAATTTATGACATCATAGTTTTAATTTTAGAAATGTAAATTGTATATTCTTAGTTTTACTAAAATGTATATTTTTATAGTTTTACTAAAATGACACGGATTTTTAGATTTTACTTAACCTTTTCATTTCAAAGATTTTTGTGCCCCATGTCCAGACCACTTTTTTAACTGTTATTAATTATTTATTTATATAAAAATATGGACTGATTTATTTCCAAGGTGGATGATTTAGTGTAGGCCTTGGCACACAAGGAAGGCAATACTTTGTAGGAACAGGACTACTTAGTATTTAGAAGCCCTCTGAAAGGCGCTTTGAATTTACCACAATATTGCCAGTCAGTCAACCTAACATAACCTACAGAAATAAGAACTATATAGCACTGCTGTATGAAACTAAGTCTTGTAAAAATGTATTTTACTTTGAGTACAACCATTAATACATATAGATACTGATCTTTGGTGAGCAAGGATTTTTGATGAGGCATAAAATTTTAAACCATGTGCTACATTTGAGTATTTGCTTACAGGCATAAATCTGGGAGACATTTTACCATGACAGAGTCTCTGTGTATTTGATAGTAGTTGTCTGCCACAAGGTTGACTAACCACTGGCATTTTTAGGCCTTTGAAAACATTCTTGCGCAATTAAAAGTACTTTGATTACATTCAGTGGCTCGCTAATCACCATTATTGGTTATAATTGTGTTAAGATTATCGTTTTGATTAACTTATGAAGCTTTATTGTGACTGCAAATTTCTACACACTGACTTTTAGACTGAGGCTGCTAGTCCACTCTTTGTGACTCATTAAAGGTAGTAGACTATTCAGGAACTGATTAGACCTAGTGTTGCTTAATGTAATCCCTGCAAGAGACTAGAAGTATAACAATTAACGAATGGCAAGAATTTCTGGATGGCCACTTGTGCAAGCATTGACAGGAGGCCCTGTGTTGAAGGATCTCTGATCAAGAGACCAGCAGTGTAATTAGCATGGTACAGCAAATGGCTGCTTTTAGCAGCAAACATCTGTCCAATAAGAGTTCCCTGTGTATCATAACCAAAACCTAGAATTGACTATTCCGGCTGTATAAAGATAATACCAGCACAACACACTTCAATAAGTAATTTCTGTGGCTGTCAGGTGACTGGAAAATCAAAACTACTCGACTTTGTTGCATCACAGTCAGTCAGTCAGCTTGGTCGTCTTCAGTCGCCACTCCTTATACATAAAAATCATCTGTGGTCGTCTTCTGTAAGCAATAGCAAATAACTTCCGTGGAGAAGTGTTATCAGATCTGAATGCTTCGGAGAATAAACAGTTTCCTGCTCTACAGCAGACATTACTACAAGTATTTTACAAACATATACGCGAAGTCCTTAACATAGAGCAGTTTGCAGGTAAAGAACTTTTGAACTACTCTCCTTCACCATGTATTGTCATAAACATTTACATTGTTGTCAGCTGTTGACAATGAGAATTTGAAGCAGCAGTTAAGAAGATATAATCACTTCACTTCCCAAGAGCAAAGTTGCTGACATAATTCCATGGTATCATTCATCGCAAGTGTTTTGTGTTGTTCTTTCTGAGAGGACACAGAGATACTTACAAGCTGCTCTCCACAGAGGATCGTCTACTTACAGAGTTGCTTGTTTGGCCCCTCCCGAAGGAGACAAAGTGTGGCTGGATTCTTGTTGATGGTCATTGGTCTGAAAGCACATTAAAAGCCCTTGGATTTTGTTGAGATGACCGAGTGCATCACACATTTTGAGTAATAGTCTTTCACTGAATCACAAAAAACATAACTATCTACCCCTAGAATCAGGTGTGTAAAGCCACCTTTACTTTTTCACTACTTTTGTAAAGAAACTTTGAACTGTCTTGATGGCTTGGATAAGGTCTTCATTGAAACTCCTTCCAGAACCTGACGTTCTACTCTTCAGTTCTTCCCCCTGTATGGACAATACCTCCAGTAATGGTGTTTGTAAACACTAGAAGTTCTTTGCAACTCTGTTTGGTCCCCAGCTGTGTGCCTTTTGAGTGACGTATGTTCATAACTGCATTTATGGTGGAATAATGAGATGCCACACTTATCATCTGGAGTCTTGGCACGGTGTAAGGGCACTGGGCAGAGACTGCCTTGTTATAGAAGACGAAAGTAGGTAGAAGTGAGTACTATATATTTCAACCCCGTAAGTGGGTAGTGTCATCAGTGCACCGTATGCAGTGCACTGTAGGCATTACTTGAGGTTCTTTGCAGCTTGCCTTCAGTCCCTAACTGCAACCCCTTTCGTTCCTTTTACTGTACCTCCATTCATATTCTCTCTTCCGTCTTGCTATCCACACTCTCCTAACACTTGTTTCGTAGTGCAACTGAGAGGTTTTCCTCCCGCTACACCTTTCAAACATTCCTACTCTCAATTTCCCTTTCAGCACTGAATGACCTCGTGGGTCCCAGCGCTTGGCATTTGGCCTAAACCCTGTATCCCATTCCATTCCATTCCAGAGGTGCAAACGTTTGACTCGAGGGTGACACTGAGGTTAACAAAATTAACAATTTTCAGGCAAATATAATTTAGCAACATTTATAATTACTAATTACTGAACAGAACACCAGACTAAATTGTGCAATGTTTGCTGTAAATTATCCTGGAAATTATTAGGTAAGTTGTAGTTAGGAACATCCCCCCCCCTCTCGCTCTCTCTCTCTCTCTCTCTCTCTCTCTCTCTCTCTCTCTCTCCGTTTTCTTATGCTTCGACTGCGTCCAATCAAATTCTGTTTGTACTGTGTCAGAAACAGAACTACAGCTTAAAAAGCCTGTTCAGTTAATTTCTCCAACAGAAAATGTCTGAAAAAACGACTCATTACCATAAATTATAGAGCAGATTTCTTTCATATTACTTCTCATAGATTTTATAGTGGTAAAAAAGTGGTCTTTGATGAAAGAGAAGGGTTAGATTAGAGTGACAATAGAAATCTGACAATGTTGAGTCTCTCAGATAATTAGGAGCAATGATATTCAGTGCAGGTTCTCTGGAGTTGGAATTTAGTACAACAAAGTAGACACTTTTCGTTCCTTTTACTGTACCTCCTTTCATATTCTCTTTCTTCCATCTTACTTTACACCCTCTGTTAACAAGTGATTCATAGTGCTTCAACTGCTTTGAGGTTTTCCTCCTGTTACTTGACCTTTCAAACCTTTCCACTCTCAATTTCCGTTTCAGCGCTGAATGACCTCATAGGTCCCAGTGCTTGGCCCTTGGCCTACATTCTATATTCAACGATGTGAATCTGATGTGTGTTAATTGAAATCATTCACATGTAAAAATGCATGTGTACATAAAATGGTGTATATAGGTGTGTATATAAAAGAAATGAATATTTCATACATACAGAAAAACGTATATTTAAAATGCATCTTTAGTCTTGTTGGCTCGTAAAATACCCGCATTTCTTGACAGAAAAATTAGCCTTTCGTATAATTCATTATTTAATTGAAAGTGATAATTAGCACCAAGAAATGTCCTCTTACTTCCACCAACCAGCCAATGGGGGAGAACCTTACAAGCTTTCTAGCCAGGGGAACAAGGCTCCATTCAGCCAATGAGGAGAGCCAATAGAATAGGCAGCCATGTTGGAGGTGCTGCTGATTGGTCAAGAGTAAATTTTCGCCAGGTGAGAGATTAGTAGTTCAGTCTTGAAGAGGCCATTGTTGTGTTTAAGGTGTGTTTTGGGGGGCCAATTTGTACGGATTTTACAGTTAGTGAACGTCGCGTTTCTCGATATATTGGCTTGTTGACCTGTGCCCATATCTGACGGTATCTGGTAAGTAGGTGTTCCTTTTCGTGTGGTTTCAGTCTGGGAATATTATGTTAACATCCAATTTGTACCAGTTTTTGTAGTTGGAAGACGCCATATTTCTCGATATGTTGGCTTCTTTGCACTTGAGAAATGGGCAAGACTGGATTACTAGGGCCTCTCTCAGACAATATCTTGTGGGTGGGTGTTTTTCTTAGTGTTTACACTTTAGGAGTATATACATTCTCAGGTGGTGTTTGATGTCGTATCATTGCTGAATCAACAAATGGTCTGGTAATTAGGGAGTGGTTTTAGCTGGTGAATTAAAACGTTTCCAAGTGAAACTTGGTAATAATTCATGATATTGTCTTAGCATCCAATGCTGCTTTGTGTTGCATCATTGCAGGACCAACAAATGATCTGGTTATCAAGTGACGGTTTTACCAGGTGAATTAAAGTGTTTCCAAGTGACTCTTTATTAAAACTTGGTAGTGAATCATGAAATGTCTAAGACAACGCTGTTTCCCAGAAAGGTCTTGCACCTGGCACGGTCATTTGGTTGTTAAAAGTTCTTTGGCCCAATTTGTGAGGGTAGACTCACAGAAATGGTAATTATACAGAAGAACTACGTACTCAGGTAACGTTTATTAATTCAGAAATCTGTATTCATAAGAGGAATGGGTCACTAAATTCCCGTTGTTCGTACCCAACATTTAAATGCTGAACAAGGCTGTCGAATGGAGGTTCCAGAACGTGTTTTTTTCCCTGGTGTTAATGGGTATTCATACGTTGTTTTCCCCACGTTTTAACTGTCACTAGACCTCGAGTTACACCATTACAAATACGTGCATATTTTATCCAAAAAATCTTGTTCCAGTGTGTGATTTTTTCTTGATGGTAATATACATTCATGCGATGTTTCCCCCACGTTTTAACAGTATTAGACCTCGATTTATACTTTTAAAAATACGTTTCACGATTAAGGGAATGGCCTTTTCAAATAAAAGAAAATAAACAGTTTTACCTAAACACCGGAACACATTTCGAATGCAACGCCATTTTTTTTTTCTGAAGCTCGTCGGGGATAATATGAACTGTTTAAAATGTCAGTCTTGGCAATTATGAAATTCCACTGATTAGCTTAAAATTACGTTGGTAATCTGATGCTTATAAGCAGGCTGTCAATGCACCGAATTTCTGTTACAGTCCTTGTTGAGAACCAAGGCTGCTATTTGGCTTTGAAGACAAAATGAATATGCAGTTTACCTAGAATTGAACTGAATATAGAATTTAGGCCAAAGGCCAAGCACTGGGACTAATAAGGTCATTTAGAGTTGAAACGGAAATTGACAGTTGCTAGGGAAGGGTGGATAGCAAGACTGAAGACAGAGAATATGAAAGGAGGTACAGTAAAATGAACGAAAGGGGTTGAAGCTTCAAAGCAAGACCGTTATAGTTAAGAATTCTTTCCCATTTCGATGTAAAATTTCAGTGGCATTCATAGGTAGGCCGACACTGGGGTTAAGGCGTATCTCATGCAGTCACTCTTACGTAAACAGTTAAAAAGATTCCGAAGAGGGGGGTGGGGGTGGGGGTGGGGGGGAAGGCTTTAGGCTTTGGCAATGGGAGGTAAATTGAAGTATTCCTCCTCCGTCTGGGATGATCAGTGTGATTTAATCGGCTGAATCTCGTATCTGTGCTGTGAGCTGAAGTTCCTGTGGTGACTGTGATATTATTATTTAGGAAGAATTCTCTATATCTGGCGGCAGTCAAAAAGGATATAGGTGCAGTCTTGGAGTCTCTGTTAGTTTGTTTAGTTACCCCCTACCAATGACGTGCTCGTTTTCTCCTATACGTATTTTGTTTGTGTCTTTATCAATACACCTCTTCCTGTATTTGTGTCGTAAACCTTCAAGGGAAGAGATTGAAAGAAATATCTTTACTTGTTTAGGCCATTGTGCCGTTGTGAAGTTTATGCAATGTGTAAGCAAAGAAGTACTTCTTTTCCAACTGCGCATTTTGTGTCCACAATCTTCACGAGAGTAAAAAACAGAGTTTGGTGGTAATTAAGTTGTCTCTGTATGAATGAACCCGACTGCCTTCATTTTATCCTTGAGGTTGCCTCAGGATCTACAAAAATGACCAAAAATGAATGGTGGTACCACTGAAGCTTTTATTTATCGGTTTTGGTAATGAACATGGAGTATATTTTGTCACTGCTACTGTAGTGACGCATCTGTCACGAAAGTGTCGTGGAAATTTGCTGTGGATAGTTAAAAAGGAATGACTATTGCTTATGTTGATGAAATATACGAAAATTAATGTTTATAGTTATATACAAATTGTTATATAGGTAAATCTGGTGGTTGTGCGTACAGTGTACTCCTTCAGGCGTGGGGTCTCTGACCACAGAGAATATTTGATGTAAAACGTCTTTCTTTTTAATTAATCTTGATTGATTGCCTGCAAGTCGGGCAATGTGGCGATCAGACTACGGCACCACACACAAACTGGGAAATATATTTCTACGTTCTTTTGCTGGAATTGCTCTTATAAGGAAATGAATTTGTTGTACGTAGCTGACGAGTTAAAATGTTTTATTTTTTTGGGGGGGGAGGGGGTGAAATTGGATGCGTAGAACGGATGCATGAGCTACCCTTCAATAAGAGAGGCTTTCACGGGTCCTGGTCGTTTCAGCGGACTTTCTGAAGCGTTAGTATGAAGGGCGTGGGTTGATGTCGTTTCAGGAATCGTCGACGCAAAGTTAGCCAGACGTTCCAGGCTCGAAAATGGCGGTCGATACAAAAGACTCCAAGCTTTGAAGTACATTCCCATTAGTTAACATATTAGGCCTAAACTTTGAATGAAAGCTTTGGTCACTGCTCACCAAACCGCACTGAAAGTGTTCCAGCATCATTAGACTAATAATGCCCTGAGGTCATTCCTGCCCCCTGAAGACGCCTCCAAATAGGTTCTCAGAACATTAATAGAAGTTAAATGTTCCATCTCGGATAATTCGTAAATGCAGCCTAGTTAGTTAATGCGTTGCTGTTCTTTCACTTCCTTGTAGAATGCTTGTGACGCCAGTTTCAGTAGCCATCAACCAATCAATCAATCAGTTATAGAATGCTGATTTCTGTTAATCTTGGTTTCGTTGACTGAAGAGGAACTGTACTTTGGACATATTTACAGTGACAGTTATTAACTGTGGAGTGAGGGCAGCCGATCGAGGCTACGGCCTACCCCAACGCCAAATCAAAGTCCTTCGTAAAGAAGGCATCGTGCTTACCCCATATAGAAAATGGGAAAAAAGCACGTTAAAACGAAGAAGTTGCGTGTTGTGCGAACTTTACCTTTTGTTAAAATAGGCTTTATAACCTGCCACCATAACACCGAAGGAAGGCGGTATGGTGACAGATAAAGACCCACGCATTTATTTGTCCCGTGCATGCCGCCGCGCGCAGACAAGAAGAATTACTGTAAGGTGTGCGCCATAACGGTGGTCTAATCAACTCTATCTCAAACCTGGCATGGTGGTTCATTTTCTGCCCGAAGAAGCTTTACTATTTATCATTTTGAGTAAAATGAAAACGTAAGTTTACTTCATAAAATAATGAATGCCATGAACTGAGGACATTCAGATGCAGAACAGATATTCAGTACAAGCGTAGAGTGACTAGCAAGCGTTTTAGATTCAGTCACAGTCCCAAGGGCAAAAGACATTATTTCAGTACAATCAAAGCACATAGGTCTAGAATTCACGGTTGAGGACGGTTGGCAAATACATAATCAATCATTTTGAGTAAACGCAGGCATTTTTAAGCTAGTTGAGGTCAATAGACCAAGCTAGATCGAGATGAATGGCCTTTAGGAGGTTGTTAGATGGTTAATGAAGCCGTGGTACAGCATTTCATGTGCTAAGAGAAGATATATAATGTTCCTATAAGGAGAGTTCAGTCACGGTGTAGTCTTGAAACCTGAAGTGATTTCTGGCCTGTATCAGATTAGCTGTGTAAGTGTTTTCTATTTTTAAATGATTGGGCTGACGTTGAAAGCCTTTTTGTCTTTAAAATGAGTGAAACGTGGACTGAAATCTTAATGAACTGACGTTACCAACAAATATGTATAGTTTCTAATAGTTTCTAAGTCAAAAGTAATATTAGCCCCGTAAGGGGTAGTATCGTCAGTGCACCTCATGTGGGGCACTGTAGGTATTACTTAAGATTCCTTGCAGCGTGCCTTTAAACTGAATTAAAAGGCACACTGCTTGCCATTCTTTCAGAATGGGCCAGTCGTGTTGAATATCAGGAAGTGGTAGCAGAATAATTAATCAGTTGCAAAGGCCGCCAGTACTGGATGGCATTTTAAACATTTCTCATGGTATTGCCCAAAACCAGTCGCGCACAGTTACGGAGAGAGAAATCTTGTGGCTTTCATTGAACCAAAGCTGAAATTACTCGAGAAATTACCTGGTGCAATTCATTTGTAGTTTTAGGCCTCTCCGTGATTATTTTTTATCAAACTTATTTCATAAGAAGTAGTTAAGTAGTTACAGACGAGGTTTCTCTTCAGGGGCTGCGGACATCTCGGTCGAAGTGGTTTTAATGCATCCATTAAAGTCAGTTCGATACAGCTCACGGTTTATTATTATTATTATTATTATTATTATTATTATTATTATTATTATTATTATTATTATTATTATTATTATTATTATTAGAGCTTTCAATTCATTAGTCACTGGATAAGACCGAAAAAGCGTCATTGATTTGATTACTGACGCTAAATCCAGACAGAGAATTTCCCAATCCGTTAACTGAATCTCTTAGCTGCGAAATTTTAAACTGGTCCTCTTGTATGGTGGCTAGCGTCGTGGCATGCTGCTCAGAAGTCGCGAGTTCGCGCCCAGGGCGATGAAAAAAGCGCTGGCCTTGTATCATGGTCAGTAACTGTTGCAGTGTGGGGTCTGCGGTGGGAGGTTGAAACCACCATTCTTTGGAGGCCTGGATTTTTCTAGTCAGTGGCCCCTTTGGTGGGCTTGTTCCATGTGAATAGGCTTCATCTAATGAAATAATAATAATAAGAAGAAGAAATGTCTCTCAATAAAGCGAAATCAGTTACGGGGGTGGTTATTGTAAATGCAGTTTTGAGATAATCAGTGTTAGTGAGACCTCCTCCATCTCTGGAGTCAACGCTGCCTGTCCTCGGTCGTCGTTGAGGAACTGTTTGGCTAAGCATGTTGATTTAGTATTTTTTTTTTTTTTGTAACTTAGTATCGAGAAATCAAATAAGTAAATTTATTACACTCTTAGATTTTTAAAATTTCGAAATCAAACAGCATGTTAAGGTAGTTATTGTGTAGGAATGGCGAAATTATCAAGAGCAATACGAATGGATAATTAACAAGTAATTATGAGAGTTGCAAAACGAACTAGATAATATCTGAAATGAGGAAACTTCGATTAAGCTGAAAGAGATAACAGTTGAATACGTGCCGATAAATATAACGCAAATACGACAGTTTCTGTGATAGAACTCGTAAATGTCTGAAGAAATCAATCTTAGTGTTTAAATTACCTGAGTAGTAACGAACTGAATTGTATCAAACTGGTTTTAATGGATGTGCTGAAACGACTTTGTACCAAAACGACGGAGGAGGAGGAGGAGGAGGAGGAGGAGGAGGAGGAGGAGGAGGAGGAGGAGGAGGAGGAGGAGGAGGAGGAGGAGGAGGAGGGGAACCACCTATCACCAAAACACGTAACCTACATCGAGGTGGAATGCTCTTCAACATTCAAGGCAGAAGGGCAGGAGTCGGCTATTGAACTCGGTAAGGTTTTTAATCAGTCGATAACTCAAAGTTCGATACGTGTGCAAAAAGTACTTACGTTTAGTAAAATGTGACCCTACTGCAGGTTTTATATATAATTCTTATATAAATGTATGAACCTTATGATAGGAATGGATTAATAAATGTACACAGGACTGAAGTCAAAGTTTTGACCAGAATTGTCTATCTTAAATATAGAATGAGAGGGTCAGGAAGGAACATTATTGTCAACCCAGTTCCATCCAAGCTCTGATTCAGATTCCATACTGAATATTAAATTTGACGTCCTTTGTATATTTTACGTAGTTATTTACCCTGTGCCTTTGATTTGTCTATGATACCTGGCTATGAAAGTGAGGTAGGAAAAGTGCTTTCATGCGAAGTGCACTGAATAGGATATCAAGTGGTTCCTGAAGGTAATTATGTTGTTCCTCGTTTAGGTGTCCTTTCTGACAGTCGTTGCCTGGTAGACCAGAGGCAGAGACCATTCTTACCAACAGACTCCCACTATGTCCTTGTTTTGACAGCATCTCACTATTATTATTATTATTATTATTATTATTATTATTATTATTATTATTATTATTATTATTATTATTATTATTATTATTATTATTCAGAAGATGAACCCTGTTCATTTAGAAGCAGCCCAATACAGGGGCCATTGAAGTGAAATTCAGGTTTCCAAAGCGTATTTAGGTGTTCACTCGAAAGAAGTAACAGGAAGTGAAGGGAAATAAAGAAAGGGGAAGAGATCAGTTATTAGAAGAACAGGGAAATCAACAACTAAATAAATGAAAATGTCACTAAATCATTAGAATACCATCTATATATCTGCTCTTCCTCTGTATCCGTCAAATAGGCTACAGGGGCGAAGCACCATATCAAATGACCTTCAACCGAACCCCCTAATTACACAGGGATAGTAGGTAAACTGACTAAGTGTTTCTCCTCCACCTGGGATGATGTGACCGAACCGAGCGAATCTTGTATCTTTGCTGTGGCCTGAAGTTCCTGTGGTAGCGGAGATTAATAACGAAGTTTTTTTTTCATTCTGTGCCAGTTTAAAATGGCAACACTGTGAATGTCAGTGGGATTTGAGCTTCTAGATGTTGTTAATGGTAATGAGCACTGAGGAGGTATGTTTTGCTATATGATTATAATTATTGGTGTCAAACCCTTAACATGACAAATACTGTGGAACTTTATAGCTATACGAGTAGATGCTTCAACAGGAACGCCCAGTGCTTGTGCTGTTTCGTGGAAGTCCGGTCAGGTGGACAGAATGAGATAGTATGTACTCCACGGAAAGGTGTCCCATTTGACACTCTTGAGGCAGTTGGCTTCGAAACTGAATCTTTATTACAGTTTTACTCCATTTCTTCCTAGAATTGCTGTTCTTTTATTAACTGGATTTATTGTACCTTGTTGGTGGGTTAAACAGATGGCTTTTAAGGGAGAAATTCTGAACGAGTGCATGAGACTCAATTATTATTACATAAGTGGTTTTCAGTGGGAATTCTATACCCTTTGGTGACTGCTTGTAGTCTTGTAGGTTCTGTCATTGTTTATGCATACCTGAACAGTCATTTTAATTATTTTTAAAGCAGAGTTTACGACTTGACAGTCAACGCTTGAAATCTATATAAATGCCCTTGAATACGAAGGAATAAGATTTACCACCAGGGATTCATTTTTAGGACTCTGACCATCGCTAGAAAAAGAATCATTAGCTCCTCCACACTGAATGTGGGTAACCATTCATGATTCTAAAGAGCACGAGGCCTGTCTTTGCGACAACTCACAGGTCAGAGGATTGATGTATGGGGTCACTGTCTGTTTGCTTCCCAAACTGAAGGTTTACACCGGTATTTGAAGGCGATGAGATCATTCCCTCTCTCTCATTACTTCTCACCATAACCTCTCACACTTTTAATATATGTCGACGATGGTACCTCGGATATTTCGTAAGTGGAGCTTGCTTAGCACCTTGCCATCGCTTTAGCTCGTCACAGAATGCTGCCTTTCGCTGGATTTAGTCGTTTGTTTACATGTTGAGTGACAGTCACAATATGGCGGTGCTTCTCACCAGCCTTATCCGTTGTCACCCGTAGGATCCTCTCTCTGGCGTCATTTTAGGCATGAGGGGACACTGCTACTCTTATTGTTTTGAGTAATGAGTGAATGTATATACAGTATGTATGCAGCGTCCATTCCATGGTCCCCAGCTGCAACCCTTTCATTCCTTTTACTATACCTCCGTTCATATTCTCTTTCTTCCATCTTACTTTCCACCTTCTCCTAACAATTGTTTCATAATGCAGCTGAAAAAGGTGTTCTTCCTCCTGTTACACCTTTTAAAACTTTTTCACTGTCAATTTCCGTTTCAGCACTGAATGACCTCATAGATCCCAGTGATTGACCTTTGGCCTAAATTCTGTATTCTGTTCGATTCTATTCTAATCTGTAGACCTTACTGCATTCATGATCTGATTCTGGTCTGATACTGATTGTCTGATTTGTCTGGCTCAATATATTTTATGTAGAGAGATATTCAGCTTATGCGGCTTGTTCATTTCCATAACCTATAGATCTGTTAACACGAACTTAGCAAAGTACTTTTATGAAGTGTCCAGTAGATAGAAAATCAACTTGTTACTGCTAGTTTCTGAGGGGTTCTGTTGCATCACTAAAAGGTTCCAAGAATCTTCAAGACAGCTCCTCCTCCTCCTCCTCCTCCTCCTCCTCACAGTACCTTCTGATCTCCCATCATATTAATAGGCTAAATGGCACCCCTTCACTCAAGTCAATACATCTGTCAGTAAAGTTCAGTTATGTATTTTGTAATGAAACTGCTTCCTGAATTAATCCTCCCTTATAACTCGACTGTGCTGCCTATATATGCTCTGTGCGTGCACTGTAGGCTACTGTATAGTTTGCACTCTAAAACATGAAGGATTAGGACGCACTTTTTTGTAGTGTTTGTTAATTAGCTTCCAGATACTACATAGGTCTAATCCCTCTGGTGTGGTTTAAGTGAGATTTAAATTTAACAAAAACCAGACTAATGATTAATGTGTTTCTCAGGTTCTCGGGGCGTCACGAACACCTGACCTCGTCAGAGCCATGACGAGGCATCTTCAAGATTCGGGTTTTCTGCAACAATGGCATCGAGTGGCCACTTACTCCTTATTGGTAAGGAATGTGCAAATCACTTTTTTGACCTGATCAAAGCATATGGTTTACATACAGTGTAACTGTAGATATTATGAATAATAAAAAACTGATATACTCAGTTATTTGTGCATTAGTCTAGTTCTCGGCAATGGAGTCCAGTGTATCATGATAACGAACACTGATCGGTTGCAAGAATTCTCGAAGAGCTTTGGAAGAAGCTGAAGAAATAGTCTGTCATTTTAGTGTCCAATATTTCGGCCAAATGTTGGTTTACTCAAAAGATTTCTTGAAGAGAAAACAGAGTCGGACATTGGATTAATCTAAAGTGGCATTGCTTTCATGATGTATGGGTCTAATTATTCATAGGAAAGGAATTATCGCAGTAAATTCATTTGCTGGGAACTTACAATGTTTATGTTAGTCATGTGCAGTTAGTAAGAATCTAACTTGTTTCAATGTTTTTTTTGTAGCCAACTGACATTCAAAGTCGCAAGTTTTTTGCAGCACAGTAATTATTGTACTATGAACAACTGATTAAACCTTTCGATAAGTGTGACGTCATCTGACCATGTTTGACAACGCTATAGGCTACTCAAAAGGCCTCCTGCATCGAAAGAATACTGTGTTTTTTTTCAAAGAGTCGGTTTTATGGGGTCCGTAATATCGAGCTTAGCCCTTACAAATGGATTCCATGGCAATTCAGGCGTCCTTTTCTACCATATAATAAACGTTGATTTGCAATCTCCCATTCAGTACTATACTGATTTTACAATATATATACAGTAGTTTGTAGTGGGTTTGTTCCCATGTTGATCGTTGTCACTTGCATTTCATACTAAGCTACATAAAGTCAGGAGGTAGAGAGAAGAACTATAATTTGATGAACTCATTTAAGGAAGGTTTAGGTTCTTTCTGTATGTGTAGTGATTTTTCATTTGCAGGTTCATTACTGAACGTACTTGAGTGGACTGAGAAGACTTCAGAAATTTGATTAGTCTGAAGGTGTTCCAGTCAGGCAGAAGACGATTTATGGCGCGTGGAATTTTTGCAAAAGACTGCAAGCTTGCAACAATTATGTGAAAAGGCAGCAGCCAGAATTACTGCTGCTGAGAAGAAAAGGAACAAAAACATAGACTGACATCGAATACATAGCTCTGTTATGAGGGAGATGATAAAGACCAGATGCAAGTTAAGCTTTTGAAGAACTGCGATGGAAAGTCAAGACTGAAATCATGCACAAATGAGGAACACAGAAATCAGGAGTGCCAAGCTGTGAGTGCCAAGGCTTTGGCTGGCCGGCACCTGTAGGGCCCAAGAACTAAATGAATTGAAGTAAACCGAACGTAATGGAGGTCAAATAAAGTGTCGAAAGGAGCCGTGACAAACGTTGAGTGCAAATGTGAAGCAAGTGTAGCTCACGTGGTGCACTGTAAACGTCACTAAAGGGCGTTTGCAGTATCCCATTGGCCCTTAGCTGTATCCACGTTTTAGCCTTTTGCTCTAAATTCATTCTTAGTTCCTTTTTAACTGTCCAGCACCTCTAACTGTCACTTGTCAGTCCAACTGTAGGGTTTTGTACGAAGTCCACCTTCAGTTCCTCGGATTTCGTCTCCTTTATTTTCTGGGTCTCTCTGTCTTGCTGTCCAACCACTCCAACTCCCTCTATTTATTGTCGTCTTGAACGCTGAATGGCCTGAAGTCTTCGCCCCTTCACTGCTTTTGGCTTTACAGTCTAAATTCCATAAATCAGTCAACCTTGAAAACTTGCTAGAAAAATTCAATGTACTGATATTTTTTTTTTTTCAAAATAACGAAAGCTGCTCTGTGGACACTGACAATGTAAAACTGTATAGAAGGCGATGTTACGACCAAAAAAAATATCAACTGGGACATATTTATATTGTCCACTTGATTTCTCAAAGGGTTAGATATGAAAGCGGACAGATTCAAAATACTTGTGGCTCAAGGGCACAGGCAGGAGATTTGCTTGCATGTTACTTACAAAAAATGACTGGTTAAAAGATGTTCTGAAGGGATCTTGGGCCTGTCTCGCAAGATTCCCTCGCATGAATCCGGAGAAAAAGTCGTTTGGGTGTTGACAAATTTGACTGCTACACAAAAAAAAACTTAAAACTAAGTCTTCCTGCTGTACAGTAGTTTCGCCAGTATTAAGATTCCAGCTACCTACCCATTACACAGCTCGGTAAACACTACCCTTATGGAATTCTTGGACCTTTACTGTATATTCTTCAAGATATCACAGCTTAATTAGCTACATTTTTAACGAACTGAAAGACAGGCTAATATAATGGCTGAAACCACCTTTGAAGTGTACAACAGGGTATTTGTCCAGAATGACGGGACAGGACCACGTTGTTACAGGGCAGCTTTTGATGTGAAGGCCGTTTGCAGTGGTTCAGAGGGAGGAAGGAAGGGCTATTCACAGATTTTTCCTGAATCAGGACTACAATATTTATGCCCCGTAGGGGGGGAGGGCTGTCAGTGGACCTCACGCGGTGCACTGTAGGCACTACTTGAGGTTCTATGCAGTGTCCCTTCGACCCCTACCTGCAACCCATTTCTTTCCTTTTACTGTACCTCCTTTCATATTCTCTTTCTTCCATCCTATCTCCACCCTCTCCTAACACTTGCTTCATAGTACAATACAACTGCTTTAAGGTTTTCCTCCTGTTACACCTTTCAAACCTTTCCATGCTCGGTTTCCCTTTCAGCACTGAATGACCTTACAGGTTCCAGCACTTGGCCTTTAGCCTAAATTTATTATTCTAGTCTATTCGCTGGATTAACTGCATACAGTTGAACCTGGTGCAATCAATGTGTTAGGCCCTGTCCACACTAGCGGGCATGCCCGTCGAGCACTTCCAGCTATTTGTATTTTCTCTCGCTTCTGAAGCAGTGTTACCAGACAATCACATCGTTCTGGCTCCATACTCGGTCGGTCAGTATAGTGAAACGGTTTTGGGAACAGTGTTTGCCCGTCGGGCAGTGCCCGGTAGTGTGGACAGGGCCTAACACCTTTGTTTGCTATGAACCCCAGTTAAAGATTGCAAACTGGCTATATTGAAAAGTAGGTCAAACTTGATTAAAAGTCATTGTGCGGGGTGTTGTGTTTGAACAATTCTAAAGTATTTTCACCATTACAGCTGTGTGAATCTGTCATCAGTGGAATAATATAGATTTTAGTTCTGTTATAATAATCAGTTTGTAACTTCCGAAATATAGTAGATATGCAATTAAGCAATTTTTATATTCTTGAAGCTTAATAGCAAGCTTTAAATAGAATCTGCGGTAGGTCTGCATGAATTTGATTGAATCCTGAGCTTGGTTATCAAAAGATTTAAAACAGTCTTTGACCCAGATTAGTAATAACAAGCATGTAGGAAAACCCACTGCCGGATCAAGATAGGTTGTAAGTTTAAGTGTCAGATATATGGTAGGATGATGCAGAGTATAATAATAATAATTGCTTAACCTTAAAGAAGGTAGATTGATGCTAAGTCACTACAACCATCATTCCTTATGAAAAGACTGAAGTCACTATGCCTTTATTTTCATTATTGCGTGGCTTCATTCTCAGGAATTAGTCTTTTGAGAATACAAACTATGCATCCAAGATATGAGACTGTTTCAGGTCATGCAGGTACTGTGTATGGCTTGTAAAACTCTCTACTAAAAGTTTGTTTGGGCAACGTTAGGTATTTTAGCATGACAGAACTCATCAGGTCTTGCATTGTCTTGCTTGGAGTAAAGCTTTTTGTCCAGTTACTTGGATTAGAAGTATCCTTGTAGTTACAGCTTGCACTGGTTATGCAAGTTGCCTTATTGGGTAGCAGATACGTGGGGAGGGCTGGGAAAGATTTGGGATGGTATCCTGGCCAGGAATTAAGCTGAGAAGATCTGTTGATTGAGTATGATGTGCAGGTTGATTTAATAGAAACTCACAAATATTGTCATCTTACATTTAAGGCAGGTTTTGGGAGAAACGAAACAATTTGAAGTCTGAAATTATCAGTTTTGTAGAGTGTCACTTGCAGTATCTCCATTAAAGTAACCAGTAATTAGGAATCGTGTTACTGTGTTATGCATACGTTCATAATAGAAAGATGAATCTGAATCTGAAAGTTGAAATTCTGTTGGATTTAGATTTTAACAGATTTTTGGAAATTGTCAGATGGTTTAAGAATGCTGAAACTTGGCCAAGTAGCAGTCATTCTCTTAGTCATTGGTCTTTCTTTTCTTAGGGCGAGTTGCTTCAGAAGGAGTTACCTTTCTGGCTCTTGGCAAGACTGAGAAATGGTTATATTTGCATTAAAAAGCTCCTACCCAGGTTTTAGTGCTATTTATGGTGTGGATCATATTTTTTCTTTTATTTAAAAGCCTGGATTGCAGATTGAATTGAATTTTAGAAAGATATCCTTGATAATGCAGTACGGACAAATGACAAGTACCTCATCTGTGCTATTCATAGTAATAATGAAGACTTGAGGCCTGGTTGTAAATAAAGATGTCCTCATTTTGATACCTTGTAAGCCAAAAGACCCCAGTTTTCCATTATATTGATGCATTCCTCACCTTTCCAGATGATCTACAGATTGCCAATTGAAGCTGAGTGGCAGAATTTGAAGCAAATCATCTAAAAACTGGAATGAACTTTGACAAAGGTAAGCATTTAAAGGACGCAGAGTGAGGTGTCTGGGGAAATGTATTATTTGGGTGGGATGGGAATAGTTGTTCATATGGAACCGAAGCTAAACACTTAGAGAGTCTGTAAAACTCAAAACAATGCCCTTCAAAATAATGAAACTGAAATTTGTTGCCTATCACTGCCAGTAGCTTTTAGAATATTCCCAATGGAAAATTAATTTGGTAAAGGATTGGCCGTTTCAGCATGAGAATGATGTCTCGAATTAGATTATTTCAGTATTCGTAACTTTTATGCGTAAATTCTTTGTATTGTGAAATTTCAAGTTTTGTGAGTCCAGCTTATTTTCTCTGTCATTTCCCTGGTAATTATGGGTCAGTTCTGGTGTTTTTGACTAGTACTGTAGAGAAAGTTGGTCAGTGAGAGCAGTACATGAATTGTTCTTTTCTGACAATAATTGAGCCACCCAGGATTTAAGACAAATAGAGGAGACAGTGTTGGTACTAAGAAATTTTACCAGATCATGACAGAATGTTGAATTTTGTTTAACAGGTTATGGCCAGGCCCAAGCAGCCATAATAATAACGATGATAATATTTAATTACGGTGAACTGTTTATTTTAATAATGTATATTGATTGAAACTTAGACCAAGAGCTCTCTGTCACATGTTCAGTGGATTTGCTCTTTAATCCTTTAATATATAAACTTTAGCTGTGGCTAAATAAAATTCCATCCAGGTATCCTTGACAAAAGGCTACGAACATTCAGAACGAGTGTAAGAAGACCCTGTCTCATCTCTGCCCCACTTAGTAAAATGGGCCAAGATGCAGAATGCTTTGGGCTTAATTTAAACTACCAATCTTCCTTCTGATACCTTGTAAACCAGATGATTCCAGTTTGATGTTTCAGTAACTTCTTTCTCATTTTTTCAGAATGCACAACTTGGAAGCTAAATGGGACAATATCATATTTGGAATCCCTCAAGCCTCGACTTTGAATGGAGAAAGTCAGCATCAAGAAACTACTACACTCGTATATGTAAAATTTGTGTAATATACCAGAATTTGGTTATAACCAAACATTAATTCTTAATGACAGAGGCTACAGTAGGTAGGGAAATGGTCCTACAAATGTAAATGTTAGAAGGACGCCTTTTGATTAAAGCTGGGATATGCTTAAGTTTATAGTAATGTCCAAATGCTAGTTTATCATGGTCATACAAGTGCCTATTGACCCAAGTCAAGTTAAGGGTTCTGTATAATTTAGCTTATGAAGGGTTTAGTATTTTAGGATATATATTTTTCTCAGACATTTTGCCTTGATTTAATAATACCCATCCATTTTAGGTCAATATTATCCAAGATACACCAGTCTTTTAACATGAAATTTAATTTTGTGACTGGCTCTAAGGTAGCATGATATTCATATCGGATTAGTATAACCTGTTAAGCATTCACTTAGGCGTTTTATAAGATTAATATCAGCTGTGTTTCAGAATACTGCACAGTTTTCTTACTAAGACATCGAGTTTATCTAGTTTACTGTCAGCTATAGCCTATAGCAGTTCAGTGTATCGTGATATATAGTGGTAACAATTCTTGTGATCATTTTATAATAGCTCTGTGTTACCTCAGCATACCTCAGGATATGTTGTCGTTTTTATGTGAGATTCATCAGTTTAAATAGTTTTTTATGTACATTTCTTATCAGAAGGAGATCAGTTATCAAGTAAGTTCTGTAGGTTTCAAGAGACAGTGTTTTGTTTTTACTTGAATATCGTATCAGTTTGATATCAGTTAGTGTATCAGGAAACATATATCAGTCAGTTTTCTTCTCCATTCACTCTTAACCCTATCGCTTATGACTCTCATGACAATTACGGCTGTGGGCAGTGGCAGTGACTGGAGCGGTAACCATAAAAAGGTTTACAGTACAGTATACCTTTTTTTAGTTCAAAGACACATATCTCTGACAGTTTTCAAGGTAGACTGCTCAATTTTGTTTCATTTTGCAGCTGATTACATATTCTATAAGTAATTTTCTTTTGACGTCTGGATTTGTCACCAGTAAGCAAATTAGGACTTAAATTTGGATGACGTTCATATATGTCTTCAGTACGCGAAAGGGTTAACTTTCTGGATACATTTTTTCACATGTAGAAGATTCACTATTTTCCACTTAGTTTAGTATCATTTGTCAGGTCATTTTTCTCTTATTTAGAATATGTATTCACCCATAACTCCTTGTTTTGATTTGTAGTATCCAGCAGGTCATTCTTGATTACATACCTGCCTGGGCACATGAATACTAGATTATTCTGGTGACTCTGTCATTTTCCTTAAGTTCGCATATGATCAATATCAAGTAGTTCATTAGTTAGGAAAAGCTTATATTGATTTAGTGGGATATCTTAGTGACAGTCTGCATAGTTAGAGTGTGGAATAAAACCAGTGATGAATGACCTTCATAGGACAGGCAATAGTTTTAGTAAAATTACAAATGATTCTTGATAGTTGTACTCAATAATTACTGTAGTAGGGACTTGGAAGTAAGTCTCTGATACTTTGTAACCTTCATCCACAGATTGCTTCAATGACTGAATATCAGGTTTTTTTAGAATTGAATTATTGATAGCTGAAGGTCTTGCATTACTGCAATATTACATGAGCATTGAAACTTTTACTTTCAAGACTTGGGTTATGCCCAGGCTTTCTTTAATGCGGGGGGGACACTATAGCCTGAATTGCTTTATATTCTGACATTCTAGGGTAGGGGACGTTTCAAAATTTTGTTTATACTATTTCAAATAATACAGGAGAGGAATTTTGTTTGATCATCGTCATGCAGTTAAAGGATACTTTCTGAATTTTGTACGAAGCTGGCCGTGATAATAATGCATCTTGCTGAACATTACACAAATTATTTAAAAGTGTAAACATAGAGTAATTGAAAGGTTATTGTAACTACTAAGGAGTTTGTTCTCAGGGGGAATGTTATCACTTCTCAGGGGGAGTATTGTCACGGCATCTGTGCATATTTCAAGACACTGCTGGAATGTGAAGGGTCCAGATTGGAATTGTGTTATTGTTAGGAGATATTTGATATTGTAGGCACAAGATTTGATGAGTAAACTCAAATGAAATTTGTTACTTTTAGGGTCATGTGGTATTTTGCAAAACATATTTCAGGTAAATGGATCTGTAAGTAAATTCTCCTTCAGATTTTAATTTAAAGAAAGTTAAGTATTGTTCATAATGGCTTCTTGTGTACATGAATATGTAAACTCAAATAATAAGTAAAGTGAAATTCACAATTCATGTTCAAGGGGAGTTTGGCGCTCGAATTGAATTTGTTGCTTTTAGGGGTCAATTTTTTTTTTTTTTTTTTTGCAAAACATATTTTAGGTAAATTAATCTGTAAGCAAGCTCAAATTCAGAATGTTGGTTAGAAGGAAGTTAGGTTTTCTTAATACGCTAATGGCCTTTTATATATATGAATAAGTAAACTCATAAGTGCTCTTTTAATTGCCATTTGACAAAGATATTTGTGGTATATGTATTAATGAGCATTCTCAGTTACAAGAAGGGTTCATTCATCTTAATGTTACATTGATACTTAGACTTTCTGGAACGATTGAATTCATTTTCTTTACTAGAGCACCAAGTATTTTTCAGACTGAATTCTGTTGGATTCCTTAGCTATTGGATAGTTGCTATTGAATTAACTGCCATTTTTAAATTTTTGAGATAAGCAAGTCTTCCATATCTTTCCTTGTAAGGTTCTCACAAAGGCATTGCTTTTCCACGAAAGGCATAAATTGGAGTACAGTTAGGTTAAAGAAGTTGAACAGCAAAATGGAAGAGAATAAAATGATGGAAAGTAAAGGAAAGATATTTGATTGTCAATCAATGTTACAGGTACACTTACTTGCCTTTAAGACAATAACCAAAATCTTAGCTTCTCAATGTCATCACACATTCTGGATGCTCTTGTCACTACCAAGCCTTAGATCGAAATGGAAGAATGTGAAGTCATTCTGATGTCTGTAACAGGATTTGAACCCTCATCCAGAGTATCAGAATGAGGTCACGTTATCCACTTGACCGCAGTTGTCAGGTAGGTAACGTGACCTTGTTCTGATGCTCCAAATGCAGGTCCGACTCCTGCTGTGGGCATCAGAATTACTTCACATTCTTCCATTCAGATCTAATGCTTGGTAGTGGCAAGTGATTCCAAGAAAAGTGTGCAGAATATAAGAAGTTAAGAAGGCACTGTGGCTATTATAATTACATAGATAAGTATCTGGTTAAAAGTGACCATTAGATTCTATGTATATATAAAGTATGGTTAATTTCGGGCAACAATAAGATTTCAAAAAGTAATTGGAAATGAAATCGTAAACGAATTTTGTCTCGGCTTAAGGAACTAAATCATTGTAGACAGTGTTTCTAGTTACATTTTAACAAGACATATCTTAGACGATGTGACTTTGTTAACTTGTATTGTTTGAGAAAGTCATGATTGTTATTCCTGTGGTATTGATTTTTCTAAGTTGTAGACGTCCCAATGTAACAGTGTCTTGACATATAGAGATTTTCAGTTGGTTAAGGTATTTTTATTTTTTAACTTTCTGTATAATATCCATTGAAGTTCAGTAATTTGATGAAACCAAGATTCACTTGCAGTTATTGTTAAAATTCGACTGATATTTGAATAATGGGAAAATTATTGTAATACCAAAATGTGTATGTATTGATTTGTACAAGGACTTGTGAATTTCAACTTTGAGCTCAGCTCACATCAGGTGTTGACTTTGATTTAGCTACAAAAGGTCGTCATTTTGTGTCTTTGTTATTTCTTATCACAGCAGAGCAGAGTTTAAAACTATTGAAAAAACTCTAGTGGCACCAAAGATCAAGGGAACTGTAACAATTTCCTTAGTATGGTATACTGTAGGGACATTGCAATCTAGGTTTGATCAACTGAGCTTGGAAATTCGTACCTATATAAATTTTCCCCACAGGCCAACGTTTTCAGATATGTGGGTAGCAATGTTCCTTTGTAATATTATCAGCTACAGGAACCATCATAGAGCTGAGATATCGTTTTGAGTTGATGTAATGTAGACATTGTCCCTGCTTTTATCTCTCCTCAGCCTTCCATTCTCACCAGACTTCCCTTCATGTGACCTTGAAATGACACTCGACACTTTGAAGGGCATTTCTGCAGTCTCCTGTGAAAGCTGTTACATGGAAACACTTGGCAGTTTTACAGCTCAACTTGCACCCTCCACAATTTTAGACTCTTGTGCTGTAAGAGGAGTTTTTGATCACTCGAATACTTATCAGCAGAAAACTTCCATGTTTCATACTGTTATAAAGCCCACATCCTCTCTCTCTCTCTCTCTCTCTCTCTCTCTCTCTCTCTCTCTCTCTCTTCTCTCTCTCTCTCTCTCTCTCTCTCTCTCTCTCTCTCTCTCTCTCTCTCTCTCTCTCTCTCTCTCTTTGTTACAGCAGTTCCGCACATTCTTTGCTTTGCCAGAATCTTTACATAGTTATCTGAACCATCATTTCACTTTACATACTTTGTTGAAGCTTTCTTGTGTGCCATATTCTGTACTGGAGGGATCTTGAACATTTGACATGCTTTGCTGGGCTGGACGGACGGGGACACACACACACACACTCTTCTCTCTCTCTCTCTCTTGATAGGTTATACCTGAGGATAAGCTTTTCTTTTGTTGAAGTGTTTGAGGCTTTGATGAAACATTTGCAGCTGTGCTCTGGTGACAGAGATTTTGTAGCAACAAAAAATCTGATTTGTGAACAATATCCTGAAGCATTTATGCCTTGTTTATTTTTCAGAACCAAAAAACACAACTTCAGCCTCAGAGGAAGTAGATTTTCCCCCAGAGAAAAATTCAGATGTGAAACTTTGTGTCATTTTAGATCAGTAGTCTGTTGACTCACAACAACGGAGGGTAGCATACCAATTGGTGTATGATGGATTCAAAGTAGTAGTCAATTTATGTACTTTATCTGATGCTGAGATGAAAACAGAGGTTGAGGAATTTGTCAGTGCTTTTCCCAAAGACGTCAGTGACAGTAAGTAGTGTGTTTGCTGAGGAAATTATCATGTGTCACTCCATCCCAACAGGCAATTTTGTTACATGATGAAGGGCTTCCTGATACCTTTCCAAATGTAATGTAGCCTTAGAATATATCTTAGCATGATGGTTACTAGTTGTTCAGGAGAAAGGTCATTACCCATTTCCTCATGTAAAAATTTAAACTTTCTTCTTTATAGATGATTCAGTTTCTGTATGGGGAGGGGGCCCATCCTAAACATAAGTGCCCCGGGGCCCCCCAATTTCTAAATCCAGCCCTGCCTTCAGTTCTGTGTCAGTAGATTGCTTCTGTAATCTGTCATTTGAATTTTACTTTGGCTCAGCCCTTTGACAGTAAACTTTTCTTTCCAGTGATATGTGAAACATAAACCTGTTTAATTGTTGATAAAAGTCTCATATATAGTTTATTCAAGGTTGTCAGTGATTTGTTAACTAATCAAATTATTTGTCACTAGGCCTAACCTTCTCCGGAGTGGTGTCTTCCCACGGTGTAGAATTTGTTGAAGAACCAATGCAGTTGACAAGATGTATACTTGGTGTCAGTTCAACATTGTATTCCTCCTTCCTCAATGAGCATCAAGTCTCTCTCCTTCCTGAATGTGGGAATTCCAGGAGCCACAAAGTTTGCATTTTTATGAAGGAAGGTAAATCTGTTGTCAACAGTTTTGTAGGAAGCAATTTTTGTCCCAAGGAAATATTATAATTTGCTAAAATCTGAGGCCATTAATCTTGCTGGGAAGGTTTTTTGACTTCAGAACCATTTTGCTGTTGAATTTGGAAAGATTGATGAGCATGACAGATGAATAAGTCTGTAATTAAGCTGTATGATTTTCTGCGAGTTAAATGCTCTCTTTTTTACTACAGGAATGTGGCTTAGCCATTGCTTTGTTCTGGCGTGACTGTGATGCTGAGGATATGAAAGATGATTTTTCCTCATAGTGAAATGCTCTGCGGCACAGACCACTTTAGTCCATGCAATCCACATCTTGAGAGGTTTCTGTTACAGACAAGAGGAAATTTCCCTCGCAAAAACAAAGGTAAGTCTTGTGGTTTTGTATAACGAAGTGAATGATATTTAAAAATAAAACTGATGTAAGTAATGAGTACAGTGGGAAACTTTCAAAATGGTATAACGCCATCATGTATATATGTAATGGATTTCAATAAAAAAAAATGTGCAAATTTAGGATCTATTTTTGACCCCTGTTCATATAGTACACTCTTCTGATGCAGCAGGATTATTTGAAACCTTGTCAACAGCTTGGTTCATTTCTTTGCCACAGGAAGAGGAAAGCATCCTTAGATTAAGTGGGTTCTAACAATCAACCAGTTCTAGTGACAGAACCACCTAGCTGCTGATACTGAGATGATTTCACATGAAGGAGGAGCTTCAACATCTGTGAACACCTGCTGCTACGGAGCTTAATACCTCCCTGGTTAAGCCACTGATAAATCTTTTCTATTTGGGAACAGGTAAGACGGTATTATGTAAGTTAAAAATACACAACTGAATTACTGTGTAAATATTCCCTTAAGGAGTGTGTTGACTGCCAAATTTTGGGGAACTGTCGAATTTTAGGTTAAGTTTTCAGGTGATTTATGTCTAAATATCCTGAAGTGTTAACGCTAAAAAAAAAGTTTAGACTGGTTCGTGGACAATTTTGTTCATCGCTTGTACAGCACTGGGAATGACAAATTGTAAAAACACATGTAAAAAAAGTGTCAAAATAACTTGGACAAAAACACTTGCCACCCAGTAAAATAACCCATTGTCTCTAGTGGTAGCATCATAGAGGAAACGGGTTATAAAGATATAGGGATATATAACTGGCTCAAGACGTCCTGATTGTCTGAGGATTCTCTTGCAAGTCCCAAAATTTTTTAATTTTGCTGTTTTCTCAAAACTTAGTTTTTCAAAATGAAATGCTTATTTCTCCAAGAAGACGGAACCAAATTCAATGAAACATGTACAGAGTGTAGTATAACTTTATGTCTTTATTTTGTCACTGGGAAATTTACTTTTGAGTGAAAAAATTTTTTATTTTATATTGTCGAAAAGTGAGGTCATTATTTTTTTTCAACTGGCAAAAAATAATATTAATAATAATAACTTAGAGGTCAAACTTCTAAATTTCCCCACGAGAGAATTTTCATTATTAGTTGCAGAATAAGGGTAAAAATTTGAAGCAAATCCCTTCAGTCATAAGGCAGAAACAGCCATTACTTTAAAATGGGACCTTAGGGCATAGGCGTGCCCCTAAAATCACTACAATGGTTCTTTTGGTGTCAGCTGAATACCATCTAGTAAAATGATCCTGTATCTGTCATTTAAAATTTTTGTAGTAGCAATTTGGCAGCAAAACTTTATAGTTCCAACGAATATATGAAAGATAGACCTGTATAATTGTTGACCCAAGTTCTCATTTTATTAGTTTTATTCAAGGTTATCAGTCATCTGTTAACTAATATCATTATTTTTGTCATCAGGTCTGACTTTCCCAAGATTTTATGTCATCACCTGGTTCAGAATCTGCTGAGGAGGAGACAGCACTCTGAAGTAATGGAGGGATTCCAAGAATACCTTAGGCAGTTTGGGTGTTTGTTCAGTGTGATGGTCCTCCTTTCAAATATCAAGATGTGGACAGCAGCCTCCCTCCCTCTCTTTCTCCACAGGAAGCAATGTTTGCACATGAAGGTAATATTATTGGCAATTTTGACAAGTAGTATTCATATTTTGGTCTGTGTCTGAAGCTTCATGATGTTTGACTAAAATCTGGGACCTTAACACTTGCTAGAAATGTTGTTGTTTATTTCAGAACTGTTGAAAGGAACTTCTTTTTAATGACTGGTCCATTTTCTCTTCTGGGATTTGCTCTTGTACTCTTGCAGTCTACTGAAACATTTGGTGTGCTGGTACAGTCAGTGGTAAGTATTTGAAACTTTCTGTGAATGACTTTGTATGTAGAGATACTAAAGCAGTTTGAATATCAGTAAAGTCAATGGTGTTTTTGAACTTGAAAGATATTGAAATTAGTTTCCATACCAGCAGTCGGTGATATCAAGTGCTTATAAAATTGTTGCAAAAGTTTGTAGCCTGCATCTAGTATTGTGGTTTATACCTCCTTCAGGAACCTGGCTGTGAATGTTGGAGGAGACTCATGTGAATGTTGAAGAGTATGTGGAATAAACAAATTGTAGAAGATATGGAATAATCCACCAGGCCTTACAACTGATGTGATGAGTGAGGCACTTGGAAGGAGTCCTGTAGAGATGACACTGAACAGGTGAGTGGAACAAAAATATGAAGAACATTATAACAGATTTTTTGTTCTTTAGATTTCATCATCCATTAATAGATATTTGGTAATTACCTTTCTTCTTTCATAAGGTTTTATGGCTAATTAATATAACTTCAAACCAGTTACCTTCAGTTTGTTCAGAGAATCATTTCAAAGCAGTTACTTTGAGAGTTCTCAGTGTCACTTCAAACTTAGTCATCAGTATTATTTAAATGTTGTCAGTGTCACTTCAAACTTAGTCATCAGTATTATTCCAAATGGATGTTAACTTTCATTGGGAAAGTTTTTAAAAGAGGAATAGAAGAATTATTCAGTGTTTGCACAAATTCACCGTTTTCACAAGTCTTGTTTTAGCACAGGGTCATGTTTCACACTGAATTTCGAAAATATAGTCCGTAATAATTTCAGCTGTCAAAAAATATTGATATAAATGAGTCAGTGCCAGTACAATCGATGATAAAGACTTTATTCATGAATATTTTTGTCTTCTTATAGCTTGCATATATAGTAACAGTTCCCTTTACCTTTTTATAGCTTGCATATAGTGACAGTTCCTTTGACCTCTTTCAGGAAAGTGGCTGTGAATGAATGTTTTTTTAGGCAGCCAATACTTTTTCATTTTTCTTCATGAATTTTGTTTTGGATAACTTTTTCTAACCTCTGGTTAATGACCAATTTTTGTTCCAATTATACTTTATTATTTCAGAAAATAATACAGATTTTATGGTCAAAAAAAAAAACTTATCAAGGAATAAAAACTTAACTTATAACACTTGTTATTATGAACAAGGACTATTTATCAGTCACCTGTTGAAACAATAATATATACAACACTGGATTATAAATCAGAAGTTATCAACTTATAAGTGAAATAAAGGACTGTGCAAAATAAATTTTACCTGCAAAAACTATCATAAATACCAAAGTGGATTATATATCATCAGAAAGAATAACTGAAGTTTCCATCCACAGCTTGCCTGATGCCTCTTCATGGATACCGACCACCTCAAACTTCAAGATGTGTTCTGTGAGTGAGCTGGCTACAACACCTGCTTAAATTTCAACCTATAGCCATTACCTAGAACAAGGAAACAAGTATCAAGAGACAATAAATGACTGCAAACAACAGGCAACAAACCACAACCTATTATTTTCCTTCTGAAGCAGCTCGAAGAACATTAGCATCTGTTACAGTCATCACCCTTCAACAGTGACTATTCATGTTGGTAAGTTATCAAGTCAATTACTGTTAAATAATAACATCATTCAAGTCAGGAAAGATTAGAAGAACACTTGAGTTAGGAAAAATCTCGTTGCCATCTATAACAGATTAAAATATATTTTTCCTCATCTATAACAGATTGTATACACAATGTAAATTATATACAATTGCTCTTCCAAAGCTGCAGAACGATGAGTGGGAGACTGATCTTGATGAGAGTTTCCCTCCACAGTAATGACGTTAGACTGACATGTTGCCTTCCTTCTTCAACAATGCTCTGCTATTTACACTGTGTGTAGTTTAGTCTCTACTCTGTTATTTAGTTAGTTATAAATGATTTGTTTAACCAGACCTCTGAACTCTTTTAGGCAAGCCATTGATCAATCTTTTCCATTTGGGAACTTGTAAGATGGTATTGCATGCATTTGAAGTACACTAAGTTATTATAGGGATATTATCTTAATCACGACAAGGACCTTTTTGGTGTGAACTGAATGTTCAGTCATCTTAAGCCTTCAGTTCTGGGTCAGTCAGTCAGTTGCTTCTATAATCTATCATTTAAATATTACTTTGGCTCAGCCCTTTGACAGGAAACTTTTCTTTCCAGTGAATATGTGAAACATAAACTTGTTTAATCGTTGATAAAATTCTCATTAATATTGTATTCAAGGTTATCAGTGATTTGTTATCTAATCAAATTATTTGTCAGTAGGCCTAACCTTCTCCAGAGTGATGTCTTCCCACAGTGTAAAATTTGTTAAGGAACCAATGCAGAAGTAATGCAGTTGCCAAGCAAACTTGATATATACTTGGTGTCTATTCAATGAGCATAAAGTGTCGCTCATTCCTGAATGTAGGAATTTCAGGAGGAGCCACAAGGTCTGCATTTTTATGAAGGAAGGTAAATCTGTTGTCAACAGTTTTGTAGGAAGTAATTTTTGTGGCCCAAGGAAGTGTTTTAATTTGCTGAAATCTGAGACCATTAATCTTGCTGGGAAGGTTCTTTTGACTTCAGAACCATTTTGCTGTTGAATTCGAAAAAGATTGATGAGTATGACCGATGAATAAGTCTTTAATTAAACTGATTTTCTGTGAGTTAAATGCTTTTTATTACAGGAATGTGGTTTAGCCAGTGCTTTGTTCTGGCGTAGCTGTGATGTTGAGGATATGAAAGATGAGTTTTTCTTCATAGTGAAATGCTCTGAGGCACAAACCACTTCAGTTCAAACAATCGACATCTTGAGAGGTTTCTGTTACAGACAAGAGGAAATTTCCCTTGCAGAAACAAAGGTAAGTCTTGTGTTTATTTTGTGTAACGAAGTGAATGGTATTTAAAAATAAAACTGATGTAAGTAATGAGTATAGCAGAAACTTTCAAAATGGTAGGACTTAATCACGTATAAATATAATGGATTTCAATAAAAAATGTGCAAATTTAGGATCTATTTTTGACCCCTGTTCATATAGTACACTCTTCTGATGCAGCAGGATTATTTGAAACCTTGTCAACAGCTTGGTTCATTTCTTTGCCACAGGAAGAGGAAAGCATCCTTAGATTAAGTGGGTTCTAACAATCCACCAGTTGTAGTGACAGAACCACTTACCTGCTGATACTGAGATGATTTCACATGAAGGAGCCTCAACACCTGTGAACACCTGCTGCTACAGAGCTTAATACCTCCCTGGTTAAGCCACTGATAAATCTTTTCTATTTGGGAACAGGTAAGACGGTATTATGTAAGTTAAAAATACACAACTGAATTACTGTGTAAATATTCCCTTAAGGAGTGTGTTGACTGCCAAATTTTGGGGAACTGTCGAATTTTAGGTTAAGTTTTCAGGTGATTTATGTCTAAATATCCTGAAGTGTTAACGCTAAAAAAAAAGTTTAGACTGGTTCGTGGACAATTTTGTTCATCGCTTGTACAGCACTGGGAATGACAAATTGTAAAAACACATGTAAAAAAAGTGTCAAAATAACTTGGACAAAAACACTTGCCACCCAGTAAAATAACCCATTGTCTCTAGTGGTAGCATCATAGAGGAAACGGGTTATAAAGATATAGGGATATATAACTGGCTCAAGACGTCCTGATTGTCTGAGGATTCTCTTGCAAGTCCCAAAATTTTTTAATTTTGCTGTTTTCTCAAAACTTAGTTTTTCAAAATGAAATGCTTATTTCTCCAAGAAGACGGAACCAAATTCAATGAAACATGTACAGAGTGTAGTATAACTTTATGTCTTTATTTTGTCACTGGGAAATTTACTTTTGAGTGAAAAAATTTTTTATTTTATATTGTCAAAAAGTGGTCATTATTTTTTTTTTCAACTGCAAAAAAAAAAAAAATAATAATAACCAAGAGGTCAAACTTCTAAATTTCCCCACGAGAGAATTTTCATTATTAGTTGCAGAATAAGGGTAAAAATTTGAAGCAAATCCCTTCAGTCATAAGGCAGAAACAGCCATTACTTTAAAATGGGACCTTAGGGCATAGGCGTGCCCCTAAAATCACTACAATGGTTCTTTTGGTGTCAGCTGAATACCATCTAGTAAAATGATCCTGTATCTGTCATTTAAAATTTTTGTAGTAGCAATTTGGCAGGAAAACTTTATAGTTCCAACGAATATATGAAAGATAGACCTGTATAATTGTTGACCCAAGTTCTCATTTTATTAGTTTTATTCAAGGTTATCAGTCATCTGTTAACTAATATCATTATTTTTGTCATCAGGTCTGACTTTCCCAAGATTTTATATCATCACCTGGTTCAGAATCTGCTGAGGAGGAGACAGCACTCTGAAGTAATGGAGGGATTCCAAGAATACCTTAGGCAGTTTGGGTGTTTGTTCAGTGTGATGGTCCTCCTTTCAAATATCAAGATGTGGACAGCAGCCTCCCTCCCTCTCTTTCTCCACAGGAAGCAATGTTTGCACATGAAGGTAATATTATTGGCAATTTTGACAAGTAGTATTCATATTTTGGTCTGTGTCTGAAGCTTCATGATGTTTGACTAAAATCTGGGACCTTAACACTTGCTAGAAATGTTGTTGTTTATTTCAGAACTGTTGAAAGGAACTTCTTTTTAATGACTGGTCCATTTTCTCTTCTGGGATTTGCTCTTATACTCTTGCAGTCTACTGAAACATTTGGTGTGCTGGTACAGTCAGTGGTAAGTATTTGAAACTTTCTGTGAATGACTTTGTATGTAGAGATACTAAAGCAGTTTGAATATCAGTAAAGTCAATGGTGTTTTTGAACTTGAAAGATATTGAAATTAGTTTCCATACCAGCAGTCGGTGATATCAAGTGCTTATAAAATTGTTGCAAAAGTTTGTAGCCTGCATCTAGTATTGTGGTTTATACCTCCTTCAGGAACCTGGCTGTGAATGTTGGAGGAGACTCATGTGAATGTTGAAGAGTATGTGGAATAAACAAATTGTAGAAGATATGGAATAATCCACCAGGCCTCACAACTGATGTGATGAGTGAGGCACTTGGAAGGAGTCCTGTAGAGATGACACTGAACAGGTGAGTGGAACAAAAATATGAAGAACATTATAACAGATTTTTTGTTCTTTAGATTTCATCATCCATTAATAGATATTTGGTAATTACCTTTCTTCTTTCATAAGGTTTTATGGCTAATTAATATAACTTCAAACCAGTTACCTTCAGTTTGTTCAGAGAATCATTTCAAAGCAGTTAACTTTGAGAGTTCTCAGTGTCACTTCAAACTTAGTCATCAGTATTATTTAAATGTTGTCAGTGTCACTTCAAACTTAGTCATCAGTATTATTCCAAATGGATGTTAACTTTCATTGGGAAAGTTTTTAAAAGAGGAATAGAAGAATTATTCAGTGTTTGCACAAATTCACCGTTTTCACAAGTCTTGTTTTAGCACAGGGTCATGTTTCACACTGAATTTCGAAAATATAGTCCGTAATAATTTCAGCTGTCAAAAAATATTGATATAAATGAGTCAGTGCCAGTACAATCGATGATAAAGACTTTATTCATGAATATTTTTGTCTTCTTATAGCTTGCATATATAGTAACAGTTCCCTTTACCTTTTTATAGCTTGCATATAGTGACAGTTCCTTTGACCTCTTTCAGGAAAGTGGCTGTGAATGAATGTTTTTTTAGGCAGCCAATACTTTTTCATTTTTCTTCATGAATTTTGTTTTGGATAACTTTTTCTAACCTCTGGTTAATGACCAATTTTTGTTCCAATTATACTTTATTATTTCAGAAAATAATACAGATTTTATGGTCAAGAAAAAAAACTTATCAAGGAATAAAAACTTAACTTATAACACTTGTTATTATGAACAAGGACTATTTATCAGTCACCTGTTGAAACAATAATATATACAACACTGGATTATAAATCAGAAGTTATCAACTTATAAGTGAAATAAAGAAGGACTGTGCAAAATAAATTTTACCTGCAAAAACTATCATAAATACCAAAGTGGATTATATATCATCAGAAAGAATAACTGAAGTTTCCATCCACAGCTTGCCTGATGCCTCTTCATGGATACCGACCACCTCAAACTTCAAGATGTGTTCTGTGAGTGAGCTGGCTACAACACCTGCTTAAATTTCAACCTATAGCCATTACCTAGAACAAGGAAACAAGTATCAAGAGACAATAAATGACTGCAAACAACAGGCAACAAACCACAACCTATTATTTTCCTTCTGAAGCAGCTCGAAGAACATTAGCATCTGTTACAGTCATCACCCTTCAACAGTGACTATTCATGTTGGTAAGTTATCAAGTCAATTACTGTTAAATAATAACATCATTCAAGTCAGGAAAGATTAGAAGAACACTTGAGTTAGGAAAAATCTCGTTGCCATCTATAACAGATTAAAATATATTTTTCCTCATCTATAACAGATTGTATACACAATGTAAATTATATACAATTGCTCTTCCAAAGCTGCAGAACGATGAGTGGGAGACTGATCTTGATGTGAGTTTCCCTCCACAGTAATGACGTTAGACTGACATGTTGCCTTCCTTCTTCAACAATGCTCTGCTATTTACACTGTGTGTAGTTTAGTCTCTGCTCTGTTATTTAGTTAGTTATAAATGATTTGTTTAACCAGACCTCTGAACTCTTTTAGGCAAGCCATTGATCAATCTTTTCCATTTGGGAACTTGTAAGATGGTATTGCATGCATTTAAAGTACACTAAGTTATTATAGGGATATTATCTTAATCACGACAAGGACCTTTTTGGTGTGAACTGAATGTTCAGTCATCTTAAGCCTTCAGTTCTGGGTCAGTCAGTCAGTTGCTTCTATAATCTATCATTTAAATATTACTTTGGCTCAGCCCTTTGACAGGAAACTTTTCTTTCCAGTGAATATGTGAAACATAAACTTGTTTAATCGTTGATAAAATTCTCATTAATATTGTATTCAAGGTTATCAGTGATTTGTTATCTAATCAAATTATTTGTCAGTAGGCCTAACCTTCTCCAGAGTGATGTCTTCCCACAGTGTAAAATTTGTTAAGGAACCAATGCAGAAGTAATGCAGTTGCCAAGCAAACTTGATATATACTTGGTGTCTATTCAATGAGCATAAAGTGTCGCTCATTCCTGAATGTAGGAATTTCAGGAGGAGCCACAAGGTCTGCATTTTTATGAAGGAAGGTAAATCTGTTGTCAACAGTTTTGTAGGAAGTAATTTTTGTGGCCCAAGGAAGTGTTTTAATTTGCTGAAATCTGAGACCATTAATCTTGCTGGGAAGGTTCTTTTGACTTCAGAACCATTTTGCTGTTGAATTCGAAAAAGATTGATGAGTATGACCGATGAATAAGTCTTTAATTAAACTGATTTTCTGTGAGTTAAATGCTTTTTATTACAGGAATGTGGTTTAGCCAGTGCTTTGTTCTGGCGTAGCTGTGATGTTGAGGATATGAAAGATGAGTTTTTCTTCATAGTGAAATGCTCTGAGGCACAAACCACTTCAGTTCAAACAATCGACATCTTGAGAGGTTTCTGTTACAGACAAGAGGAAATTTCCCTTGCAGAAACAAAGGTAAGTCTTGTGTTTATTTTGTGTAACGAAGTGAATGGTATTTAAAAATAAAACTGATGTAAGTAATGAGTATAGCAGAAACTTTCAAAATGGTAGGACTTAATCACGTATAAATATAATGGATTTCAATAAAAAATGTGCAAATTTAGGATCTATTTTTGACCCCTGTTCATATAGTACACTCTTCTGATGCAGCAGGATTATTTGAAACCTTGTCAACAGCTTGGTTCATTTCTTTGCCACAGGAAGAGGAAAGCATCCTTAGATTAAGTGGGTTCTAACAATCAACTAGTTGTAGTGACAGAACCACTTACCTGCTGATACTGAGATGATTTCACATGAAGGAGCCTCAACACCTGTGAACACCTGCTGCTACGGAGCTTAATACCTCCCTGGTTAAGCCACTGATAAATCTTTTCTATTTGGGAACAGGTAAGACGGTATTATGTAAGTTAAAAATACACAACTGAATTACTGTGTAAATATTCCCTTAAGGAGTGTGTTGACTGCCAAATTTTGGGGAACTGTCGAATTTTAGGTTAAGTTTTCAGGTGATTTATGTCTAAATATCCTGAAGTGTTAACGCTAAAAAAAAAGTTTAGACTGGTTCGTGGACAATTTTGTTCATCGCTTGTACAGCACTGGGAATGACAAATTGTAAAAACACATGTAAAAAAAGTGTCAAAATAACTTGGACAAAAACACTTGCCACCCAGTAAAATAACCCATTGTCTCTAGTGGTAGCATCATAGAGGAAACGGGTTATAAAGATATAGGGATATATAACTGGCTCAAGACGTCCTGATTGTCTGAGGATTCTCTTGCAAGTCCCAAAATTTTTTAATTTTGCTGTTTTCTCAAAACTTAGTTTTTCAAAATGAAATGCTTATTTCTCCAAGAAGACGGAACCAAATTCAATGAAACATGTACAGAGTGTAGTATAACTTTATGTCTTTATTTTGTCACTGGGAAATTTACTTTTGAGTGAAAAAATTTTTTATTTTATATTGTCGAAAAGTGAGGTCATTATTTTTTTTCAACTGGCAAAAAATAATATTAATAATAATAACTTAGAGGTCAAACTTCTAAATTTCCCCACGAGAGAATTTTCATTATTAGTTGCAGAATAAGGGTAAAAATTTGAAGCAAATCCCTTCAGTCATAAGGCAGAAACAGCCATTACTTTAAAATGGGACCTTAGGGCATAGGCGTGCCCCTAAAATCACTACAATGGTTCTTTTGGTGTCAGCTGAATACCATCTAGTAAAATGATCCTGTATCTGTCATTTAAAATTTTTGTAGTAGCAATTTGGCAGCAAAACTTTATAGTTCCAACGAATATATGAAAGATAGACCTGTATAATTGTTGACCCAAGTTCTCATTTTATTAGTTTTATTCAAGGTTATCAGTCATCTGTTAACTAATATCATTATTTTTGTCATCAGGTCTGACTTTCCCAAGATTTTATATCATCACCTGGTTCAGAATCTGCTGAGGAGGAGACAGCACTCTGAAGTAATGGAGGGATTCCAAGAATACCTTAGGCAGTTTGGGTGTTTGTTCAGTGTGATGGTCCTCCTTTCAAATATCAAGATGTGGACAGCAGCCTCCCTCCCTCTCTTTCTCCACAGGAAGCAATGTTTGCACATGAAGGTAATATTATTGGCAATTTTGACAAGTAGTATTCATATTTTGGTCTGTGTCTGAAGCTTCATGATGTTTGACTAAAATCTGGGACCTTAACACTTGCTAGAAATGTTGTTGTTTATTTCAGAACTGTTGAAAGGAACTTCTTTTTAATGACTGGTCCATTTTCTCTTCTGGGATTTGCTCTTATACTCTTGCAGTCTACTGAAACATTTGGTGTGCTGGTACAGTCAGTGGTAAGTATTTGAAACTTTCTGTGAATGACTTTGTATGTAGAGATACTAAAGCAGTTTGAATATCAGTAAAGTCAATGGTGTTTTTGAACTTGAAAGATATTGAAATTAGTTTCCATACCAGCAGTCGGTGATATCAAGTGCTTATAAAATTGTTGCAAAAGTTTGTAGCCTGCATCTAGTATTGTGGTTTATACCTCCTTCAGGAACCTGGCTGTGAATGTTGGAGGAGACTCATGTGAATGTTGAAGAGTATGTGGAATAAACAAATTGTAGAAGATATGGAATAATCCACCAGGCCTTACAACTGATGTGATGAGTGAGGCACTTGGAAGGAGTCCTGTAGAGATGACACTGAACAGGTGAGTGGAACAAAAATATGAAGAACATTATAACAGATTTTTTGTTCTTTAGATTTCATCATCCATTAATAGATATTTGGTAATTACCTTTCTTCTTTCATAAGGTTTTATGGCTAATTAATATAACTTCAAACCAGTTACCTTCAGTTTGTTCAGAGAATCATTTCAAAGCAGTTAACTTTGAGAGTTCTCAGTGTCACTTCAAACTTAGTCATCAGTATTATTTAAATGTTGTCAGTGTCACTTCAAACTTAGTCATCAGTATTATTCCAAATGGATGTTAACTTTCATTGGGAAAGTTTTTAAAAGAGGAATAGAAGAATTATTCAGTGTTTGCACAAATTCACCGTTTTCACAAGTCTTGTTTTAGCACAGGGTCATGTTTCACACTGAATTTCGAAAATATAGTCCGTAATAATTTCAGCTGTCAAAAAATATTGATATAAATGAGTCAGTGCCAGTACAATCGATGATAAAGACTTTATTCATGAATATTTTTGTCTTCTTATAGCTTGCATATATAGTAACAGTTCCCTTTACCTTTTTATAGCTTGCATATAGTGACAGTTCCTTTGACCTCTTTCAGGAAAGTGGCTGTGAATGAATGTTTTTTTAGGCAGCCAATACTTTTTCATTTTTCTTCATGAATTTTGTTTTGGATAACTTTTTCTAACCTCTGGTTAATGACCAATTTTTGTTCCAATTATACTTTATTATTTCAGAAAATAATACAGATTTTATGGTCAAGAAAAAAAACTTATCAAGGAATAAAAACTTAACTTATAACACTTGTTATTATGAACAAGGACTATTTATCAGTCACCTGTTGAAACAATAATATATACAACACTGGATTATAAATCAGAAGTTATCAACTTATAAGTGAAATAAAGAAGGACTGTGCAAAATAAATTTTACCTGCAAAAACTATCATAAATACCAAAGTGGATTATATATCATCAGAAAGAATAACTGAAGTTTCCATCCACAGCTTGCCTGATGCCTCTTCATGGATACCGACCACCTCAAACTTCAAGATGTGTTCTGTGAGTGAGCTGGCTACAACACCTGCTTAAATTTCAACCTATAGCCATTACCTAGAACAAGGAAACAAGTATCAAGAGACAATAAATGACTGCAAACAACAGGCAACAAACCACAACCTATTATTTTCCTTCTGAAGCAGCTCGAAGAACATTAGCATCTGTTACAGTCATCACCCTTCAACAGTGACTATTCATGTTGGTAAGTTATCAAGTCAATTACTGTTAAATAATAACATCATTCAAGTCAGGAAAGATTAGAAGAACACTTGAGTTAGGAAAAATCTCGTTGCCATCTATAACAGATTAAAATATATTTTTCCTTGTCATCTATAACAGATTGTGTATAAAATACACAATGTAAATTATATACAATTGCTCTTCCAAAGCTGCAGAACGATGAGTGGGAGACTGATTTTGATGTGAGTTTCCCTCCACAGTCTTGACGTTAGACTGACGTGTTGCCTTCCTTCTTCAACAGTGTTCTGCTATTTACATTGTGTATATTAGTCTCTGCTCTGTTATGAGGATGAGATTTTTCCTAACTCTAGTGTCCTTCCAATCTTTCCTGACTTGAATGACGATATTATTCGAGTTATCTGACTTGATAACTTAACATGAACTAGTCACTGTTGAAGAATGATGATTATACCAGATGCTGATGCTCTTCCAGCTGCTTTTGCAGGAAAATTATAGGTCGTGGTTTGTTACTGTTGTTTGCAGTCAAGTTCTAGCCATTTTTAAGCAATGGCCGGAAGAACACTCGCATCACCAAAGTCAGGTTAAGGCAGTTTCCCAAGTTCGTGTCACTCTTCAGCAGTGGCTGGAAGAACACTCCCCTCAGGTTAAGACTAATCCTCTTGTTCTTCAGATGTGGGTAGAAGAACCCTCATGCTCTTCATTCTTTGGCTGTGGGAAGAAGAACCCTCAAGTCAGGTGAAGAAGTAGTCTAGTCCTTGCTGTCCTTCAGCAGTGGCTGGAAGAACACCCAAACCAGGTCACCCAGTCCTCCACACTCACATCTCCTTTCATCTAATCCTCGTCGTCCTTCAGCAGAGGCTGGAAGAACACTCATGTCAGGTTAAATCTAGTCCTTGTTGTCCTTCAGGAGAAATTTCAAGTTATGCAATATAATTAAACAATTACTCAATCCTGTTCATTCTGTATTCCATTTAAATTACTTGTTATTATGTAACACTAGCATCCTGTTATCGTAATAAAATTTACTGTCAAATATTTTTCAATTACTCTACATAGGTTAAAAGATACATTGATAACGAATATGGAAATAAAAGCACAAATTGAGATAAAGCAAAAAAATTAATAGCAAATAAAAATATATGGTAACCAATTAATAAACAAAATAGGTAGACGATCTGGAGATATAAATCAATATCATTTATATGCCTAACACGGCAGAAAGACTTGGGCAGTCGTGCATTGCATTTTGAAAAGTAGCATTGTATCGAGAGGCAGTGGCATCAATCATTTACCTAACGAAAGTTTGTCAAAAGTTAGGTTAAGAAAATAGGGAAAGAGCACTCACCTTGTAGCAACCACTCTCAGAAACAGGAAACCATTGGTGTCTTTCTTCAGCAGATAACCTCCATGGAAGGCTGCAGGATATTCAGACATAAAATCAACACTCCAACAATGGCTGAAACCTACAAAAGATTCTTGACAACTACTGAAGACTGCAGCAGCATGTGGCTGGCACTAGTGCCACCACCTCTGAGACATCCTGTGACCAACAGACACCAGGGGAACAATACGAAGGTTTCTGTTAGCATTAAACACACATTCTTTTTCGTAAACAAGACACACAAGATTCTCATGAAAGCAAATAAGTTCTCCCATGGAAAAGCTTTGACAAAAATACAATGCTAAAAAATAAGTTAAAGGTACAACAATAAGGGAGAGAGAGAGAGAGAGAGAGAGAGAGAGAGAGAGAGAGAGAGAGAGAGAGAGAGAGAGAGAGAGAGAGAGAGAGAGAGAGAGAGAGAGACTGACTGACTTTGGTATCAGTTCTTGTTAAGTGCAAGTTAAGCTTCGTCCCATACTAACATCACTTGTTTTTCCTTTCTACATCTCCATTAGACGAGCAACAACTCCCTTTTTGTACTGAGAGGGGCCTGAACTCCAAGAGTAGAATTCCAATTGCCTGCATACTGTTCAATTTGTATTCTAGACCAACAATTATATCAAGTAAACTTCCTCTGCAATCCAGGTGCCTTAGATAATGTCTAAGACAGGTCTGAGCTCATTAAAAATACTACCAAAAAATATCTATTGTTGATTGTTTACATAAAAAAAAATCCTCATTAGAATAACTTTTGAGGTATCAAGTGTCTCAACTGAAGTCACTTCATTAATTAAAACTTGAAAGACCAAAAGCAACTGTTCTCAGATCCCACCTGTGGGATTCAACCCACCAGCGTCACCACAGACAGTGGTACACAACTGCACCTCATAACCTTTTCCACAATGTTTGCCCAACGAGGAAATAATACCCAAAGAGCAAGAAAGTCAAAATGAAGGAGTCAGTGCACAAAACAAAGCAAAGCGGAACGAAGCCTTGAAGGTCTGCAACATCAACTGAGAACTGAAATTGATAAAAAAAATATGATAGTAAAAAAGGACAGACTAAGAACAAAGCAGTTAATTTCATGGTAATCAATGAATTAACTAATTAATTCTATGTAAGTGCAGCCATTAAGTATGGAAAAGAGCATCACAGACTGGAGAAGGCCATGGCACAAAGGCCAAGATACAGCCCAAGATTTGACAACATGGTTGTATAGTCCCTCCATAGGACAGCGCAACTAAAAACGGCATCTACAAAGTCTTGGCTGCTGCAAATATCGGCATGTACATTCCATCCACTCACGCATTGCAAAACTGAAAGGGATTTAGGAAGACACTTATGTTTCAGACCCCAACTACCCTTCCATAATTCCCACTCCCAGAAAGACGACAAAGTAACAAGTGCCTTTCATCCATTCCTGTTCCATGAAAGTGAACTTCACAGACTATAAACAGCCAAGGTAAGAAGGACTCTCTGAGAGGAAGAGATGTATTCCAGCAATTCAGGAAGAGCTGTCCACAGTGTGTTTCTGCTCTCTCAAACAGCAGCACCGAACATGTGGTCTCTCTCTCTCTCTCTCTCTCAAGAACAACTGAACTTACAAACAGAATTCCTCTGAACTCCCAATGAAACTTCTTCAACCAGTTTTAGGTTGTTATCAAAGAATGGAATGACTCAGATTTTAGCCATTTTCAAGTTATTACAAAAAAAGCTAAGCTGAACCTTGAAATTTAAAAATGACGCATGGAGTATTGGCAACAAGGAGTGTCATGTGTAAAGGCTCCCAGCTGTATAAATGATAGAAATGAACCTTGAAACTCATCAATGACACAAAGTACAAGTAAAACTCCTCAGAATGGAAGCACAAGAATATATGAACAAAGAAATTAAAAAATGACACTTGGATTTTTAGCAACAAGAGTACCTTACGTGAAGACCCCTAGCTATATAGATGATAGATATGAACCTTGAAATAAAAAAAGAAGACACAAGGAACACTAGTAAAAATGTCCCGAGAATGAAGGAACATGGCTACATGAACCGAGATTCCTTGGGAACAAAGTAACTTTCACAAAGCAAGACTGAAAACAGCTGAGAGAAAAGTTCTCTTGAGAGGAGTAAAAATACAGGTGTCAATTGAACGCCTCTCTGAAAACTCCTCCTCACATCTTCAGGTGTTGAATTTGTAAAATAATTCAGGGTTTGGTAAAGCAGAAGGTTGTATTTGCAGTAACAATGGGTCAGCCAGGGAGAAGCTACTTGGCTGAGATCATTTAAGACAAAAACTAATGCTAAGCAGACAGTTAAAGCACTTGCCTTATTGCCAACACTGTTCCAATGACCTCTGACAAGTGAGAACCAAAAACATCAGCTGCAAATGTTGAGTTCAACAGTCAGGAGATGAAGCAGTTTTGTTATACTTGGCTAGATGCATCTTCAAGTGGGAGTGTGGTCTACATGTAATCCTTTTTAAATCTTCTGTGCATCTATCTGATGACATCCTGGAAGAGAGGAGACACTTGAGCACAGCAGAAAAGGAACTCTCACAAACAAACACTGGACTGAAGACCATTGACTTGCAAAAAAAGTAAAAAAAAAATGTCCGACATTCAAGATACATATAATCTTGGCCAAGCACAGTACTGCAGTTAATTTACTCCAGTAGATTTATATAAACTCCTGATCTGAAGAAGACTTCCCTTCTACATAAAATCATCTGAGGAAAGCAATGGCATATACAAAACCATACAAACATTTCACGTTACCTACATGACAACTGCTGCGGTCAAGTGGATAACGTGACCTCATTCTGATACTCTGGATGAGGGTTCAAATCCTGTTACAGACATCAGAATGACTTCACATTCTTCTATTTCGATCTAAGGCTTGGTGGTGACAAGAGTATCCAGAATGTGTGAAGACACTGAGAAGCTAAGATTGTGGTTATTATTATTACATAATTCATAAGGCTCCTTGTTGACCTATCTTTACAGTGAATTATTCTTAAGGGCAAGTGTACCTATAACAAAAGCCAATCCCTCCCTGTCAATCAAATATCTTTCTTTTACTTTCCATCATTTTAATCTCTTCCACTTTGCTGTTCAGCTTCTTTAACCTAACCCTACTCCAATTTACACCTTTTGTGGAAAAGCAATCCCTTTGAGAGAACCTTACAAGGAAAGAGAGATGGAAGACTTGCTTCTCTCAACAATTTAAAAATGGCAGTTAACTCAATAGCAACCATCCAATAGCTAAGGAGTCCAACAGAATTTAGCTTTTATGGCAAAAGTCTGAAAAATACTTAGTGCTCTGGTAGAGAAAATGAATTGAGTCACTCAAGAAAGTCTAAGTATCAATGTAACATTAAAATGAACAAGCCCTGCTCATAACTGAGAATGCTCACTAATACCTATACCACAAATATCTTTGTCAAACGGCAATTAAAAGAGCACTTATGAGTTTACTTATTCATATATCTAAAAAGCCATTAGTGTATCAAGAATACCTAACTTCCTTTACATCAACATTCTGAATTTGAGCTTGCTTACACATTAATTTACCTCAAATATGTTTTGCAAAAAAAAAAAAAAAAATAATTGACCCCTAAAAGCAACAAATTCAATTCAAGTGCCAAATTTGCCTTGAAAATGAATTTTGAATTTCAATTTACTTATTATTTGAGTTTACATATTCATGTATATACATAAGAAGCCATTTTTAATAATACTTAACTTTCTTTCAATTAAAGTCTGAATGAGAATTGACTTACAGATCCATTTACCTAAAATATGTTTTGTGTAAAACCACATGACCCTAAAAGTCACAATTTTAATTTGAGTACCAAACTCCCTTTAAAAAAATTGAATTTCAATTTACTTATTGAATTTGTGCCTACAATACCAAATATCCCTTAACAGTAACAAAATTTCCGTTTGGGCCCTTCACGTTCCAGCAGTGTCTTGAAATGTGCAGAAATGCCGTGATTATAATAATGCCCCTGATAACATCACTCCTCAGTACTTGCAGTACACTTTGAATTAATTTATGCTGAAAATTTTCAATAATTTGTTTAATGTTTAACAAGATGCATTATTATAATCATGGCAGGCTTTGTTCAAAATCATAGAGTATAATTTAATCACATGAAAATAATGACAAGTTCTCCGTAAGTCACCAAATTTCAAAATGTGGGTCTAGCTTTCTGATAAGTAACAAAGACTACTGTACAAGTTAGAGCCTGCACTAAAATATTTCCTAGATACCTTACAACTGTACTTTACACTTAACATTCAATCTAAGAGATTTATTTGTAAATGTATTGCATCTTTAATGACACCAATGAACAAATAACAACAACAATGTAGCTGATAAGAACAAAAGTCTATTCAGGTGTTACTCTGAACTAGATTTCGAAATATCTCCTCTCCTGACATACAAACATACCATTCAGGCTGTGATATTCCTCCTGTATTAAGGAAAGCCTGTGCATAACCTAAGTCTTAAAAGTTAAAAGTTAAAAAGTACCCATGTTTACATCATACTACAATAATGCAAGAGCTTAGAGCTATCAAGGATTTAACTCTCAAAAACTCTGATATTCAGCAACTGAAACAATCTGTGGATTAAGGTTACAAAGTATTTTGGAGAGCTTTGCTTCCAAGTCCCTACTATGGTGGAGGCTAGTTCAACATCTATGTGGCAGCTTACTGAGAAAAAATATCATGAATCATTTGTGCTTAAGCTGAAAATATTAACCGTTCTCCAGAGGCATTACATCACAGGTTTGGTTCCACAAAACTGTTCTTAACTACAACGGCTTCCATGAAGACATTTCATAGAATCAACTAGTTCTAACTAATGAACCTGTGGTGGGCTTCTTGTTCCATATGAATAGGGTTCATCTACTGATTAATAATGAAAATAATTATAATAACAATAATAATAATAATAATAATATCACATGATCTTCACACCCAGGCAAGTATGTACGTATTGAACAATGACCTACTGGATACTGCAAATGAAATTCAAGTGCCAGATGAATTTCTAGAAAGCAGTCAATTATCTGACCAGCAACATCAAGCTTATTTCACGACGAACATTTATCCTTTGACATACTAAGCTTACTGATACAAAATAGTCTGTGCTTCTACAGCTACTTAGTATCGTTTCTTACACTGATAACTTTATTTCTAACGTTATGTACCTGATATTCAACTAAGGAGAATTACAGGTGAATAATTATTCTCAGGAGGATGTGTGGAGTAACAAAAATGGACAGGATCTGGACAGGATCAAAAATGAAAGAATAAGAGGAACTACTAAAGTGGTAGAACTATCAAAGAAGGCCAGAAAAGAAGACTGCAGTGGTATGGCCATGTGGTGAGAAGGAACGAGACATATATAGGGCAGAGAGTGATGCAGATGGAGGTGCCTGCAGGTGGGAGAGAGAGAGAGCGAGAGGAAGACCGAAGAAGCTAAGAAGGTGGATGGATGTACAGTAGTTAGACAAGACCTGAGAGACGAATAACTGTCAGAGGATGATGTGTTTCACTGAGTCAGGTGGAGGAAAGCTGTCAGAAACATCGACCCCACATAGAAGTGGGTAAGGATGCAGAGAAAGAAGAAGAACTCTGTACCCTAAAATGTACTAAGCAACTTGAAAGCTGATATTGACACAGCTAAGGAATTCAAGAGAAAATATGCATCCTGAAACTAATTGAGCTCTTTGATTTCCAATACTTAACAGTTATGAATCTTGTGTTAAAAAAGAATGTATCCTGAAGCACTGAGCTATTTGTAACCAACTGCAAACTCATCTTAGACTCAGGTAAAAATAAAATTATGCATCTTGAAATGCAATGAATTGCTTTCAGCTGATATAAATACTGATAAGAAATTACCATTAATGTATAAATCCCAAAAAATACTGAGCTAATTGACAGCCAATTTTAAACTGGTAAGAAATTACAAAACTATCCTGAAATGCACTAAAGTACTTGACATATCACTCATAAATCTTAAGTAAATATGACTATTTATCCCTTAGTAAACTGTGATGCCACAAAGCTATTGTTAAACTAATCAGAAAATGAAGTTAAGAATATATATCATGGAACAATGCTTTCTAGCTGACAGAGAAATTCAAGTGCAAATAAAATACTGTACTTATTTTAAAATACACAGAACTGAAAGCTGATATTAAAATAAACGATGCACTCTAAAACATACTGAGCTGTACGTTAACTGAAATTAAACTTATCATTAGTCTACGTAAATGCTTAATAGGTAATATCATGCCACGAGTTTCAGGTACCTGAATAACACTGAGCTGCTGGTTGGCTAAAATTAAATTGAGAAGAAATGAATGTGGAAATTATATATCCTGAAATACTGAACCAGCAGCAGGTTTAAATAAATCATATGTCCTGAACATAGACTCATACAATTCCTAACTGAAAATTACAAGCATCAAAAATTGATTTGGGTCACGAACATATGCTCATGAGAGTGCTCCAATTGTAGTTTTTCCTGTGCTCTTCTTCTACAGTGGAGATGTAAAATTCCAAGGTTAAATTTGAGTTCAAACTTGTCCAGTTTGTTCTTGTACATTGCAATTGCTTTCCTGAAAAGATGAGGAAGCAGTTAATGACATCATGACTTGTGACACTAAAATCTTTGGGGTTACAGGGTCGTAAGATAAAAATTGAGAGGGGCACAGATGGGATACAAGTTCTTAAACAAGTAACTGAACATTGTATTGCAATGCAAATTTCATTAAGAAAAGTGAAAGGCTTCTTACCATAAATTTCAATTAGCAAGATAAAGTAAATAGTTCTGTATCATAATTAAATATCATCATTACTATTTGGGCTTGGCTATAACATCTGTTAGAACATTGCAACATTCTAATGCAGTCTGGTTAAAGCATTTAGCACTAACATTGTCCTCTCTCTCTCTCTCTCTCTCTGACTTGTCTTATATCCTACAAGTCCCCTAAGATCTGAGGCACTGACAGTCAATACACTCCAATACCTCTTCTTTATTTCACAATTTCCATCAAATATGTACCATTATTTTTAATTTCTGCAAAACCAAAACCTCTAAATCCATAACTTGGGCTCCATCTGAACAATTCTTTTTGTCCCATCAAAATGATACACTTCCTCAGACACCTTACGTACGTTAATTAAAAACATACCTTTGTTAAAGCTCTATACAACACCTCATGAGGTGTCTATCTCATGATTATTTTCTTCAAGTGCTGTCAAAATGGTCCAATCGTCACTTGCAAAGCGCCTTGCCAAACTGTAGATTCAGCTGGAAGAACAAAAAACAATTAAGACATGGAAAATTGAGGTTGTTTTGCTTGTGACTCAAAATAAGGACATGATTATCTGCAATCAAGCTTCAAGCATCCTATACACAAGTCTTTTACTAAGAGGGGATAAATGGGGTCACTAAGTGTAGGAATTATTAATGTTTTATCACGGATACCTTTCTGAATTTCATTTCAATCTAACATGAAGTGTTAAAAGCAATAAAAAAATGATTCTACATTGCAATTTTCACAAAAATCTGACAGGAGCTTCTTAGTGAAACTGAATAATTATTATTAAAGGTGTCTATCTCAGTGGTTAGCTCTCTCTCCTCTCTAGCTAGAGAGCAGAACTCAATCCAACAGTTCTTTCAAGGGCCAAATTAAAAACACTTCAACTTCATAAAGTGGAACTGAAATATAAAATTTAGGCCAAAGGCCAAGCACTGGGACCTATGAAATCATTCAGCACTGAAAAAACTGTTGAAACAAATGTTAGATGGAAGAAAGAGAATTTGAACAGAGGTATAATATAAGGAAGGGGGTTGGAGTTAGGGGCCAAAGGGACGCTGCACATAACCTTAGGTAATACCTGCACTGTACTGCATGATGTGTGCTGACAGCACTAATCGCCTAAGGGGACTCAACTTCATAATGACCTGATTTAGAATATTTCAAAGCTTGCTACTAAATTTAATGAATGCATGTTTTCAGGACCCAAAACTGCATGGACTAGCATATATACTACTGAGAAGAAGTCAGATACACATAAATATATTTATGGTGTCTTTTTCACAAGAACTTGGAACTACAGTTTCATTTTTGTACGGCCAGTGATTTGCGACAGATTCAGAGGTTGTAATGACTAAGAGTAATTCAACAGAGTTTCTAACCTACACTAGCCTAGCCTAACCTATACAGTACTTTACACTTAACATTCAGTTCAAGAGATTTATCTAAAGATGAATCACATCTAAAATGGGAGTATAGCAAATGTAAATAGCAAGTAATGTAGCTTGTACGTACAAAAGTCCAATAAGTTGAGGGGTTACTGCACAAAACATAGACTCTACAATTATGGCTCTTTCGCTGAAACTGGGACTCAGATTCTTATCCCAATTCTGGAAAGGAATCTCGGCCAGGTATCTATTCCAAATCTCCTTGTGAATAAATCAAGATTACCAGCTCTATAGCGAACTGAAATTGCCCTATATAACTGAGCTATTGTATTTAAATTTGCTAGTACACTTGGTATTTAATTTACATTCATAAGGACACGACAATTCAAGGAAAATGGAATCTGAAAATGCAGAAAAGCTCTGGCTGCTTTAGTTTAAGCAAATGCATGAATCTGAATAACATAAGTTAGATTTAGGTAGTTCCTCTCTGATACACGTCACTCACAAAAAGGGTTTAAGAGTCTGGAGGAATTGGGGATGAATGGTACTGTTATTCTGACAGAATTTAGACCAAAGGCCAAGCCCTGAGACCTGTGAGGTCGGTCATTCAGTGCTGGAATGGAAACTGAAGGTGTAAAAGGAGGCAACCCTCAAAGCAGTTGCTCCAGGAAACAATAATGAGGAAAGGGTGAAGAGTAAGATGGAAGAAAGAGAACATGTAAGAGAGTAGATGCAGCTACGGGCCAAAGAGACACTGCTGTGCTTACCAACTACGGGGCTTAAATTGGGATGCCTGCAAAAGATTATTCAGGAAGTCCTAACAATGCTCATAAGAGCTAATGCATTAAGACTTCAAAGTTAACTTCAAATGCAATTTTCCAAAAATATAACAATTGAAGAATTCACAAACTTAGTTGCTAGACTGTACAGTATGAATATTAAATATTTAATCATTATTTTTTGCTTTATAAAAACCCTAACTCTATATATATATATATATATATATATATATATATATATATATATATACATATATATATATATACATACATATATATATATATATATATATATATATATATATATATATATATATATATATATATATATATATATATATATATATGAGAAGAAAGCCTTCAGTTTCAAAGGAGACTCACCTTTAATTACAAGGTTCAATGTCTCTGTCTAAGAGGTTTTTTCATTTGTCGTTCATTCCTTAATCTGCAATGAACTCCATTTCAGTGTTACAAACTTCGTACGAATCAGATCTTGAACATCTGATCTTGCATATATTTCCAGATATTCAAACTCTTGTATAAAAGAACCAGGAGCCACGGTTTCAGATACTGACTGATTGATTGATTGATTTACAGATTTCAGGCACACATGCCAAGCACTGGGGCAACTAAGGCCATTCATTGCGGAAACAGAGATTGACAGTGAAAAGGTTTGAAAGGTGCAACAGGAGGACAACCTCAAATGGAAGATAAATTTTGCAACAGGAAATTTAATCGAATATTTCACACAGCCTAAAAATATTATTATTATTATTATTATTATTCAGAGCAGATAGTTCAATAGAGTTCACAAGAGGGAACAAGAGAGTTCAAAGGATAAAGTTTAACAGAGTTCAAAAAAGGGAGTTCAAGAGAGTTCAAAAGATGGAGTTCAAGAGAGAGTTCAACAGAGATTCAAAGGAGAGAGTTCAATAGAATTCAAAAGAGTTCAAAAGAATGGGGTTCAAGCGAGTTCAAAAGAATGGGGTTCAAGAGAGTTCAAAAGAATGGGGTTCAAGAGAGTTCAAAAGAATGGGGTTCAAGAGAATTCAACAGAGATTCAAAGGAGAGTTCAAAAGAGGGAGTTCAAGAGAGAGTTCAACAGAGATTCAAACGAGAGAGTTCAATAGAATTCAAAAGAGTTCAAAAGAATGGGGTTCAAGAGAGTTCAACAGAGATTCAAAGGAGTTCAAAAGAGGGAGTTCAAGAGAGAGTTCAACAGAGATTCAAAGGAGAGAGTTCAATAGAATTCAAAAGAGTTCAAAATGGGGTTCAAGAGAGTTCAACAGAGATTCAAAGGAGAGTTCAAAAGAGGGAGTTCAAGAGAGTTCAACAGAGATTCAAAGGAGAGTTCAAAAGAGGGAGTTCAAGAGAGTTCAACAGAGATTCAAAGGAGGGTTCAAAAGAGGGAGTTCAAGAGAGTTCAACAGAGATTCAAAGGAGAGTTCAAAAGAGATTCAAAGGAGAGTTCAAAAGAGGGAGTTCAAGAGAGAGTTCAACAGAGATTCAAAGGAGAGTTCAAAAGAGGGAGTTCAAGAGAGAGTTCAACAGAGATTCAAAGGAGAGTTCAAAAGAGGGAGTTCAACAGAGATTCAAAGGAGAGTTCAAAAGAGGGAGTTCAAGAGAGAGTTCAACAGATTCAAAGGAGAGAGTTGAATAGAATTCAAAAGAGTTCAAAAGAATGGGGTTCAAGAGAGTTCAAAAGAGATTCAAAGGAGAGTTCAAAAGAGGGAGTTCAAGAGAGTTCAACAGATTCAAAGGAGAGAGTTCAAAAGAGGGAGTTCAAGAGAGTTCAACAGATTCAAAGGAGAGAGTTCAATAGAATTCAAAAGAGAGTTCAAAAGAATCGGGTTCAAGAGAGTTCAACAGAGATTCACAGGAGAGTTCAAAAGAGGGAGTTCAACAGAGATTCAAAGGAGAGAAGGGAGTTCAATAGAATTCAAGAGTTCAAAAGAATGGGGTTCAAGAGAGTTCAACAGAGATTCAAAGGAGTTCAAAAGAGGGAGTTCAAGAGAGTTCAACAGAGATTCAAAGGAGAGTTAATAGAATTCAAAAGAGAGTTCAAAAGAATGGGGTTCAAGAGAGTTCAAAAGAGATTCAAAGGAGAGTTCAAAAGAGGGAGTTCAAGAGAGTTCAACAGAGATTCAAAGGAGAGAGTTCAATAGAATTCAAAAGAGTTCAAAAGAATGGGGTTCAAGAGAGTTCAACAGAGATTCACAGGAGAGTTCAAAAGAGGGAGTTCAAGAGAGAGTTCAACAGAGATTCAAAGGAGAGTTCAATAGAATTCAAAAGAGTTCAAAAGAATGGGGTTCAAGAGAGTTCAAAAGAGATTCAAAGGAGAGTTCAAAAGAGGGAGTTCAAGAGAGAGAGAGTTCAACAGAGATTCAAAGGAGAGAGTTCAATAGAATTCAAAAGAGTTCAAAAGAATGGGGTTCAAGAGAGTTCAACAGAGATTCAAAGGAGACTTCAAAAGAGGGAGTTCAAGAGAGAGTTCAACAGAGATTCAAAGGAGAGAGTTCAATATTCAAAAGAGTTCAAAAGAATGGGGTTCAAGAGAGTTCAAAAGAGATTCAAATGAGAGTTCAAAAGAGGGAGTTCAAGAGAGTTCAACAGAGATTCAAAGGAGAGTTCAAA
>JANJGK010000865.1:267500-289838 GCA_039081455.1 Macrobrachium rosenbergii | reverse complement strand
AGAGAGAGAGAGAGAGAGAGAGAACGTCACGACTCCGGGAAATTAAGATCAAACCTTCCTATGGTACAATCTGGAGGCCTAAATCTCACGAGTCACATAATCAAGAACTTGGGATTGACATCGTTTACACGCACGCGGGAGACTTGGTTTTTTGCGTCGTAACATCCGATTGAGATCCTTTCATGGATTGACAATTAACTTATATCCTTTCGAAAGCTCGAATTCAATGTTTTCAGAGGTAAACGTATCCCAAAATTATACATAAGTGACTTTTTATAAAAGAACTTTGTAATAAAAAAAAACAAGTATAACAAACAACACAATCAGGAAACTGGCAACTGTATCAAAACAGGCTAATAAACACCTTGTGACTTTTACAGAAAGCACAGTCAGGTGGGGTTGATCGCTCATTTGGACTCTAACCACTTTCTCCCTAATGTTCATCACTCTGATTCATCATTCTATCATTCTATTCATCATACTAAGCAATTAACATGTAAAACAAGACGCTGTCATTCAGGAGAGAGAGAGAGAGAGAGAGAGAGAGAGAGAGAGAGAGGAGAGAGAGAGAGAGAGAGAGAGAGAGGCGTCATTAGACTCGAGAACAAACATTGTCATCAAATCCTCCTTCATCTGATCTGATCGTTTCATAACAGGTTCGAACTTACCCTCCTAATCCCTAGGACTATAAGTTAATTCCCTTTGGGTGTGGAGCCCCCCACCCCCCGGCCCCCCTTGAGAAGTATTGAGGACTCTTGAGAGGATGATGTTCAGACTTCTTAGGATGCTGAGTTTGAGAATTCTTGTTTCTGTTATTCAACGTGACATTTTAATGCTGTGATGTATTCTTAACCTTTTAGCTTGATATGTCGCTGTATCCAGTAACAGTTTTCATTAACTATCTTATTTCAAAAGTCCACTTTGTTGTCGTTTTGTATTTTAAAAGTTAGTCTTGTAAGGTTGCTTCCGCTCTGCAGTAAAACATGTCACAAACATACGTTTGCAACTTACGGTATCTTATACATATCGCCAGCAGGTTGAAAATAAATAAATAACCGTAAGTGGAAACCGAACTTTTGGCCGATAGTGCATAATCGTATGAAGTATTGGTTAGGCTTACTAATAAGTTGATGACTTGTCACGGACATACAGCTTCAACTTATCTCCTACATATCACAGACAATCAATGGCTTCAAGTGGAGAACAAATCTTTGGGCAATACTGGATAATCGTATGAAGCACTGGATAGGGCTACCAATAAGTCGATGACTTGTAATCAACATGTTTGTGATAAGCGTGCGATATGTTACCAGCGTATGTTTATGGCATGTTTTACTGTAGTGTGGATGCACATTTAGAAAATTTATGAATATTTTATACTGTGGTGCCGCTGCGTTTTTGCCTGCTATTTTGAATTGCTTGCAGATATATATAAATTTTTTTATATAACCCCCATGAACTCTTAAGTACTCGAGTTCCTCATGTTTCGGGATTTGTTTCCGGACTAATATCTCCTTTCCCTGGCCGGATTCGACCCCACACGCGGTAGATAGAGTGGGATTACAGGTAACCGTGCCGTCAGTGCACCTTACATGTTGCACTGTAGGCATTACTTAAGGTTCTCTGCATCGTCCCCTCGGCCCCTAGCTGGAACACCCTTCATCCTTTTTACTGCACCTCCGTTCATATTCTTTTTCCTCCTCTTACTCTCTTTAACCCTCTCCTAACAGTTGTTTCATATGGAACTGCTTTGAGGTTTTCCTCCTGATACTTAACCTTTCAAACCTTTTTACTCTGGTTTTTACCTTTCAGCGCTGAATGACCTCATAGGTCCCAGCGTCTGGCGTTTGGCTTAAATTTTATATTCTATTCTATTCTATTTCTACGAATGTGACCAGTAGATTTCATATATTTTTGTACATTTCGACTGTTTCTTTTTTTTTTTCGTATCGAACTTGAAAATATCATATCCGGAGATATCCTCTTGAAGACAAGATTTATTCACTGCAAGATTAACAAAAAATGTTTGCTTAATGGACATTCAGTAAAGAATTTTGATATATTTTTCTTTTTTTGCAATAACTGATCTCTTCTTTCTGTATTTCCTATTACTTTCAGTTATTTCTTTCAAATGAACACCATAATGTTCTTTGGAAGCTCGAATTTCGAGTCAGTGGCTCCTGTGGTGGGCTTGTACTATATGCATGGGGTTCATTTTCTGAATAATAATAATAATAATAATAATAATAATAATAATAATAATAATAATAATAATAATAATAATATTATTATTATTATTATTATTATTATTATTATTATTATTATTATTATTGTTATTATTATTATTATTATTATTAATTAACAGTAACTCAGTTTTTTTGAGAAACTGGATACCTTTTATGAGGAACAGCTTGAATTATAGATTCGCATGTGTATTTATATAGTTTAGTGCCAAGGATAGGCTTCGATAATTAGTCTCTTTTTATTAGGTGTTCATCAGTGATATTGACTTGTAGATTATATTCTAAATGACACGTAATTGTAGGATATTGTTATCAAACTTCTCTCATACCTAAGTTATATTTTAACTGGCCAGGTAAATTTGACCAGCATCCTTGGAATACACATAACCCATCTTTCTTCTTCTTCTTCTTCTTCTTCTTCTTCTTCTTCTTCTTCTTCTTCTTCTTCTTCTTCTTCTTCTTCTTCTTCTTCTTCTTCACAAATGGTCTTAGGACTTGAATAAGGAGATAGGGGCCAATATGCCATTTTTTAAAAAAATACAAAAAGCCCATAGAAAAGGAGAAACAAAGGGTTAAAGTTAAAAGTTTGTAGCAGGAAAACCATTAAAGATATAAAGATGAAACTTGCGGCAAGTTATAGATGATGTTGTTGGAATTTTTACAGACCCCCAAAATTTGTTTGGGAATGGCTTGCGCGCACGCAAGCGCGCATCAAAGCAGACAATAAAATAAAATCATTAATATTTTTTGGGTTTTAAATGACAATAAAGATTTTTTTGCTATAAAATCATTTCACCATAACCCCTCACATCCATCAGAACACACTATTGCATTATTGGCGCGCATGCGTGCGTAAAAACACACGAAAAATAATACAATAAAAAAGAATATTTTTCTATGTTGTAATTTAGAAAGAAAGACTTTTTGGTAGATAGTTGTTTCATTCCGACCCCCACTACCCCCAAAGTCCTAAAATTGTATTCCAGATTCGCAAGCGCGCGTCAAAACATACGCACAATAGCAAAGTGGCAGGAATTTACGAGAAAAAAAAGATAATAAAAATAAGAGCATTTTTTCTTGTTATGTTGTTTCATTTTAATCCCTCAACCTTCAGAGGTCCCTAATATGCATTGCAGGTGCACAAGCCCTCGTAAAATCATACGCAAAATAGCAAAATGGAAGGAATTTATAGTTTTAAGTAAAAAAAAAATAACAATAAAGGTATTTTTTTATTGTTACGTTGTTTCATTTTAATAACCTAACCCTAAGAATTCCTTAATTTGCCTTAAGGGAGCACAGGCAAACAGCATTTTCATAGTGTGCAACATTTAACAGTACAATGAAAAAAACATTGTTATAAAATTAAATGTAAAATAAGAATATTTTGTAACACGCCGATCGCCACGAAATAATATTGGAATAAGACAATAATAATTGCATGCATGCAAGCAAACACAAAAACAACAAACACAATCTTACCCTAAAGCAATGATTAAGCATTAGAAAACAAATAAGACTGTAAATTGAATGAACAAGGACAAAAACATTAATGAAATGGCAATAAAACAAAATAATTAATGATAATAACACTCACCCCCCCGAAGATCTTGCATCTGCTCCAAACGCCCTCCCCCCTCCCTCCCCCTCCCCCCCACTGATTTGACTTAGTAGTCAAAAAGATTCTCCTGCACCTCATCATCGTCGTCCTCTGCAAATTCATCTTGCTCACGACGATTGGGGCGCCCTTGTTTAGGTGCAGGCTCAGGAGGGGGGGCGGGGAGGGTACTCTGTGCAGCAATAATTTGCCGGAAATACTCTTGCTTTACAGGAGCTATGTACAGGCAAAGGGTTTTAAGGTCGCTCACAGGATCTTCCCCATGCACAGAGCTAAAAACAATGAAAAACACGAGTGCAATACGCTAAGCGACCTGTAAACATTCACGTGGTCTTGGAAGTACTTTAAAAGTGTGAAGGTACGAAGCCACTGATTGGCGGGAATTACTCTACTCTGCTAAAGCAGCACAAGCCGGGCATCCTGATTTGCCGTCAAGAAGGCGCGAGTTGGCGGCAACCCGTGGTCGCAGTGCCACTGCGTGTATTTCCGTATCCTTTTACCGAGTCGAGTCGCATAAGTCCCTTTCTAATTAACCGCGTGAGCCAATTTTGGCCATAATCTTTCGGATGGAAAAAACATTGGTTTTCAATCTAGAATAGCTCTTATGGATAATGGTGCAGGGGCTTAAAAGTCATACCATTGGAAAGAGCATGACTAGAGCAACGTTTTATGTTTTTTTTATTTTTCTGGCATATACGCCCCTCTCTCCTTAGATGCCTGTATATAAAGTGTAGCGAGAACTTCGTAACAGAAATTCCTCCCAAAGACTCAATGAATGAATTTGTTCCTTCGTTTCTCTGACGCTTCTGAATGTTGCTCCGTGGATTTTATCTTTGCGTCTGTGTGCAATTAAAAACACGCCCAGTGTTATTTAAGTACACGTGTTTTTATTTATAGTTGATATAGATACAATCACTCGTGGGACATTTGGAGAAGTAAACATTTTACTTTACCTCCATTCCAATTCCTTTCTTCAGTCTTGCTGTTTAACCTTTCTAGTTTTTACTTCCACCTTTAGATCGTCGTACTTCATCTCCTTTACTCTCTTGATCTCTTTCAATCTTGCTGTCCAACCGCTCCAACTCCCTTCTCTCTTTTCACTGTCTAGACTAGAGCACTGATTGGCCGAAAGTGCCCTCCCAGTGCTTCTAGGCTTGGCAGCCTGATTTCATAAATTAAGTGTGAACTTATAAAGGGCTTTCCTTTATTAATGAATTTTTTTAATGCATGTGAATACATTCAAGAAATTTTATAGATGAAAGAATATAATTTTATGTCCTAATTCAAAGGTGTTTACTTCATTTTTCAATTGCCAATCATATATTTTTCACTTTAATTGATTTATGCAAGTACCATGGAAAAATCATTCTTCATAAAGTGAAATAGATGGGTCTTAATTGTTTTTTGCTACTTGTTGTATCCTGTATAATGTACAGTTTCTTCGTCGCAAATGAATGCCTCTTCATTGTTTACCCTTCCGGAAATTGCTGGAAGAAAACAAAGACGTCCTCATATTGTCCGACTGCATTGCAACTTCAAGTTTTGTATTGTTGATTTTCAACAATACAAAACTTGATATTTTTTGTAGTTTTATTTTTTCCTTGTAGATCATTTGTCCCCTAAAAGTAAGTCATTGCTTTGAATTTTGTGTAAAAATCACCCTTTGAAATATACTCAGAATCTGTTGGTCACTTTTTACCAAGAACGTATGTAATTACAGTAATCAGAATGCCCTCTTCTGGAGTTCTTTTAGTCCCGTTCATCACTATAAAGCCTGAGGTCCAAATGCAAGAGTATGAAATCATTCTGATGTCCGGAGCGGGATTCGAACCCGCATCCGGAGTATCAGCACGAGGTCGCGTTAGTCTCATGGCCGTACCCTTCCCCTGCCCAGACCCGAGTGAATTGATAAAAGCGAAAGAGGAAGAAGAAAAGAAAGAGACGAGAGCGAATGATGCCCCGTTGGTAAAGAATAGAGAAAGGAGAGAGAAGCGTGAGATATTTTCAGGGGAAAAACAAAAAGAAATCTTGATAAAAAAGGTCAACCTAGGGCAAAAATAAGGACGACACCAAAGAGGAGTAAGAAGCGAGTGAGAGAACTTACCCTGAACGGAATGTCGACAGAAACCGAGGCAAATAAAATGCATCCAATTCAGTTTCAAAGGACATAACAGTCAACAGCCCACAAGCAGAGAATTAAGGAATGTGAGGAAAAGAAATGAAGACCCATTCAACCTGAAGTCATAAAAGAGAGAGAGAGAGAGAGAGAGAGAGAGAGAGAGAGAGAGAGAGAGAGAGAGAGAGAGAGAGAGAGAGGTGGCGGTGGGGGGGAGGATTCAATAGATTTTTTTAACAAGAAATATGATGAGGGGAGAGGAAATAGCGTTTAGTGAAAAGGTGTTTTGCCAACGAAGTGTAGGGGTGATGCTTCTTATTGGACAGCTTACTTTTGATGGGGTCAAAACGTGCGTGGAAGGCGTTTCCCGAAGAGTTTGTCGTTACCTGTATACCGGCCCACCCTTTGGTATAACCCATACAACAGCCCACCAAGGAGGCTGGGAGGAGGGTGGGCCAGTGTATAGGTTACTCCAAGAAACCTATACACTGGCCCACCCTCTTCCCAGCCTCCTTGAATAGAAATGGCAGGGGACCAAAAGGAAGAAAGATGTGTTATTTGAAAGAAGCGTGTGTTGACCTTACAGACCTTACAGACCTTACAATTCGTTCGGGTTGCCCCAGGTCCCTCAGTGTGAGGCACCTTTGATGTCTACCAGAGAGTTGCTAACGCATCTTCCGGTATATTTTGCATCTTCCAGTCTTGGATGGTCTGGGATGCATCTTAGATATTTGTCGAGCTTATTCTTAAACACATCTACGCTCACTCCTGTTATGTTCCTCAGATGAGCTGGTAGCGCATTGAATAGACGCTGCATTATCGATGCTGGTGCGTGGTGGATTAATGTCCTGTGTGCTTTCCTTAATTTTCCTGGAGAGAGAGAGAGAGAGAGAGAGAGAGAGAGAGAGAGAGAGAGAGAGAGAGAGAGAGAGAGAGAGAGAGAGAGAGAGAGAGAGAAAATGCTTTCTCTAGCTGTTGTCAAGCTCTGAAGTTATTCATTATTCCCGGGACACGGGTATTTTGACCCATTTAATGTATTCATCTCATTTTTGGTGACGGGAGAAGGAGTCGCCTTTTAGTTTTACCTTCAGTGGAATCTTTCATTGGTTTTTGTCAGGTGCTGTGACACAACTGGATGGAAAAGTTCTGCGAAGTTAAATTTACTTCATTTGGGTTTTCAAATGAGAAGGTTGCTGAGGGAAATAATTTTCTCATGGAAAAATCAAGTGTGAAAATACGAGACTATTGGATTCTGCAAGACTTAGGGTGAGGCCACACCAGACGCGACGAGCGTGGAGGTTGCAGGCAAGAGGTTCCCGCGGCGATTTGAAATGTAACGTATCTTATGTGAGTGGCCACACCGGGCCAGCGGGAAAACTCGACCCTCTGCAGTTACCGCCAAGCGATGTAACATGTTTTAAAATACCGCGGCGGTTCCCGGCGTTTTCACCCAAGACCACACCATTTTCCATCAGTTGCCGAAGTGTCACGTATTCAGTCGGTCGTGACTGGACATAATGGCGACAAAAGAATTAATTGGGGAGGGGTTTCGGAGGAGAGCTTTGTGGGATCCCCGTGGTCCACTCCACAAAAATTATTGTTAAAAAAAGCATTGGGAAGATATAAGCAATCAACTGCTTATTGATGGTAGGTTAAAATGGTACGTGTTCCATCTTCGTGTGTGTGTGTGTATATATATATATATATATATATATATATATATATATATATATATATATATATATATATGTATATATATAATTTCTAGGTAACATATATATACACTGTATATAATATATATATATATATATATATATATATATATATATATATATATATATATATATATATATATATATATATATATATATATAGAAAGACAGAGGGGGATTTTTTCTTTCCATGAAGCTGGAAAGATAACCAGACAAAATCTAAAAGATGAAGTAAGGATATTTCAAAAGAAAAACTTTCATATGTTTTAACAATATATTTCATGCAAATACTAGCTAATTCTGGAAGTATAAGGGACAATGAATTTTTATTAACTTTATGTAATATTTGCTGCAATTATATTGCCTGGTAAGGCAAAATCATTTCGCCATGGAACTCTTCCAACTCCAGTGAAATAATTCGAGAAGGCTTCCCTGATGTTAAAGCACTGTTTAGTAGCCGGCCTTCGGGAGAGATGGGTTGCCTATAGTTCGTCGTTTGTTTTGTGAGCCTGACTTATAGTATTGCAAGCAAAGAATTCAAAAGATCGTTGGGTCATACGTAAATAGTCATAAAATTTGTCTTCGTATAAAGGAGACTAGCAATATAAATTGTAAAATTCACTTCTCTCCCCTCTCTGTTTACTGAAATCGTGAATCCACACTCTTTTGTATAGTCTAAGTTAAGTTTAGCACTTAGGTTTTCGATTAAAAGCAATTTCCTACCCAAACGCGATAATGACATGCTTGCACAGAAGGATAGCTTCGACTGCTGAGAGTGATGGGTGGGAGGATGGCGTTTTTGGTGTGGCCATGTGTCGCTTTGACGCTACTCTCCAGCCCAAGTCGTGCCTCTACCTCAACGCTTGCCGCGTCTGGTGTGGCCTTACCCTTACGGAAGACGCAAATGCGTCCACAATATATAATGGTGGAAGTTCATAAAGACATTTGTTTCTGTCAGTTGGAATCGCAAATTATTTCTTCATCTTTGCACCGAGATTTTATTTGGATCTCTTCTTGTTATGTCTATCTCTTGAGCCTCAGGGAAAGACTGTCCAAGTTCCGTTTTCCCGCTAAGGGGTGTTGGTGCTGTCAGTGTACTTCACGCGGTGCACTGTAGGCATTACTCAAGGTTCTTTGCAGCTTCCCTCCGACCCCTAGCTGCTACATCCCCCTTTCATTCCATTTACTGTACCTCAGTTCGTATTCTCTTTCTTCCATCTTACTTTTCACCTCTCCTGTCAGTTGTTTCATAGTGCCTCAACTGCTGCAAAAGGTTTTGCTCCTGTTGCACCTTTCAGACCTGTCTACTCTGTTTCCCTTTCAGCGTTGAATGACCTCATAGGTCCCAGCGCTTGGCCTTTGGCCTAAAATTTTGTATTCAATTCCATGTTCTGTTGTCGGCATGTTTGTAAAGAATCACTTAATGGTGAAAGTTTCCCAAAGGGAAGCACTGAAAGAGCGGCGTCAGTGGTGATTAGAGGAAAGGCCAATTTGTTGGTTGCCTCGATCTCTCTCTACTCTACATTCCGGAGATGGGAATTTATGAGGCTGTTTTCTACAGTAAGATCAATCAATTAATTACACTCACTAACTTCAATTAATGTTTTTTTTATTTTATCAACCTTTCTGCTATTGTTAAAGGAAAGAATTTTTTAATGAAATTAGGGAGAAAAGCTAATTGAGAGAAAAGCATTCTCATTTATAATACGATATTATTTTAGAAGCTGAATATAGATAAATATGTGTATCATTATCATCTTAATTTTTTTTTACTTTACCGAGTCTAGGGAGAAAGAAATTCGAGACCTTTATCTCTCTCTTGTGACCAGGATCTCTTGCAATGCGATTTTCAGATCCTGAAAAACAGTAAAACATTCTGTACAATTTCAGTTTTGTATCACTTCTGAATGGACGAATATCCGAAGCTTCCTGTTTAGTACGTGTCGCGCTCGCGCGCGCGTGTGTGTCTGCGGGAGTTTGTTCAGTCGGACTCTGTTAGTAACAAAAACTGGATAAACAGAACCAGCTACCATCTTCCGATAGAGAGAGAGAGAGAGAGAGAGAGAGAGAGAGAGAGAGAGAGAGAGAGAGAGAGAGGCCATATCCCTTATGCTTGACTGATCCCCGAGTCGTAGGAGAATTGAAAACAGACAAGAAACAAACAGAGGCCTAGAATTCTTAGTCCTATTGTTTGTGTTCCATCCGTGCGATGCTGCTTAAGGAAGAGAAGAGCTTTCCTTTTTTTTTTTTTCTTTTGTCTTAAATTTCGGGAGATCGAAGCTGGATACCTTTCTCCTTTGGTGGGTCTCTCTCTCTCTCTCTCTCTCTCTCTCTCTCTCTCTCTCTCTCTCTCTCTCTCTCTCGTTCAAGTGTCTTTACTTTTACCATCACATCTCTACTCCGTTTCGTGTCACTGTTGATAATAGAAGATATTTAAAAGGCTTCAGAAATGGTACTGACAGCAAGGATGCGTCCGCGCTCCAATAAATCATGTTGACAACCTTCGCATATATATCGCATACAAGTTGGAAACAAAGTCAGCAACCATAAGTGGAGAACGAACCTTCGGCAAATGATGGATGATCGCATGAAGCCCTGTTTAGAACTACCAATAAGTCATTGACTTGTATGCAACCTGTTTACGATGTCTGTGTAATGAGAGGCCGAGATGTTCATGATATGTTTTACTTTAGTGTGGACACACTCTGAGACTAAGTCAGCGGTGGCATATACAGTAGAAACCGTACAGGCTCAAGAGTGCACAGCTTTATTTTGAGAGGAATACCATTTTGCAATAAAGCCGAGCTTGGTTGGTTAGACCTAGTTTATGGTTCCACCCAAACCTCTCGTTCCCTTTAAAACTTTACAACACTTACTGGCCACTTTTGGGCGACATTTGATCATGCTTTATGGGCCACTTTTGTCCAACGCTCTACACCACTTACTGCCCACTTTTGGGCAGCACTTACCCACACTAACGGGGCACTTTTAGGCAATACTTGCCCCACACTAACGGGGCACTTTTGGGCAATACATAACCCATGCTAACGGGCCCTATTGGGCAACACTTGCCCCACACTAACGGGACACTTTTGGGCAATATTTTCCCACTCTAACGGGGCACTTTTAGGAAACAATTTACCACACTTACAGACCACGTTTAACAATACGTTAGGACACTTATGGGCCACTTTGGGGCAAGGACTCTTGCTGGCATAAGACATTAATGGTTCTGTGTTTTACCGAAGACTTTCTTCCCATCAGGGTCTATTGAAGAGTCTCTCAACTAAAGGCGTTATTCCTTCCATCCTCAGTTCCTACATTGCCACCCATGTGAGTTTATCATCCTCACTTGACTTAGGGTTTTGGAGGAAAACAAATTGTAGGTCCCAACGGGACACCCAAGGCTTAACGAGGGTTTGTGAAGGGGAGAGAAGTGAGTAATTATCATGCTGGTACATGAAGCAAAAACACTGAAAAATGGGAGACAGAATGAAGCTGTTGGAGTAATGTATTGGGCAAATATGATCGTCATGGATTTTCAGTTCAATTTCCATTCCATTATCCTCACTGCGTCACTGGGCGACTAATCCTTGGTAATAATCATTTGCCATTGACCGTTGAATTTACGGCTCTCTCTCTCTCTCTCTCTCTCTCTCTCTCTCTCTCTCTCTCTCTCTCTCTCCGATATTTTAGTTAGCCACTGTCATTATTCGTAACTTACCCGATTGCGTACATGCATGACAGGTTTATGATGAGAGAGAGAGAGAGAGAGAGAGAGAGAGAGAGAGAGAGAGAGAGAGAGAGAGAGAGAGTTTAAAGTTTACAGCGCTTATTGAGTCCTATGTTATGATGGACAGAGGTAAGCAAATTAGACGCTGGACGTCCATAACATAATGTGCACTTTTATTATGCATTCTTTATTTTCATGATTGACGACTGTAGATATGGTTAAATCTTTTATTTTAAATTTTTAATAAAAAATTAATTAATATCAAGAACATGCATTTTAAAATGTCATTGATTTGTGAAGATAGGTTTAGATAGGCCTATGTATTAGTTTCTTTTGGGCATGTGGTTTTTGTAAGTTAGGAGGTTCTTGTGTGGGAATGGGGCTGAAATTTGTGGGAACAGTGGGGACCTTAATTTGCATTAAGAAAAAATTAACTTTTGATATTTCTGAAGTGGGAACTCAGTCTATTTGCAACGAATGAGAACTCGAACTTCTGGGAACCAACTGGGAACTTAGTCTTTGGGAACTCGTCCTTCTGGGAACACATTTGGAATTTAGTCTTTGGAATCAAATGGGAATTCATACTTCTGAGAACAATCTGGGAACTCAGTCCTTGGAAACAAACTGGGAACACAGTCTTTGGAAAACAACTGGGAACTCAGTCTTTGGAAACAATTGGAACTCAAGCCTTCTGGGAACAAAGTGGGAACCCATCCTTGTGGAAAATTATTTATGAACTAAGCATAGATATCAATTGGAAACTCAGTGTTGGTGATGTATGGGAACTCTATCTCGTGGGAACAAAGCGGGAACTTAGTGTTGTGAGATGAAAGTGTCTACAGTAGGATCATTTCGTTCAAAGAGAAGCACCCACGTTATTAGTAATGGCGGGAATAATTAAAGCAACGTGATTATAGAACTATTGAATAACGTCACACTTATTACCACATACTGAATAGAGTAACTCTTTGCATATTGATTAAGATAACAATGTATAGAGTGAATAACATAATATTGTATATAGTGAATAAGGTGACACTTTACGTAGTGAATAACGTAACACCTTATATGATGAATAACATAACACCTTAAATAGGGAATAACATGACACTTGACATGGTGAATAACGTCGAGTTCATTTAACTACTAAACCTCAAATGAGTGCCAGCCAACGTCACTCCTCCGAAAAGGACGTGAAGGCCTGTTTGTTTATTAGGCACCCCTCGCCCCCTTCCCCTACCCATAGCTGTGGGCACCCCTCCCCTCCCCTCCCTCCCCCTTCCCTACCCCTTAACCCCCACCCCCCAACCTCATTAGGCAGTTGTCTTTCATCACTTTCACTTATAAAATGCAAATGCACGGGAGGCCTTTCGAGCAATGAAATGAGTCCAACAATGTCTGTGACACACATCACATAACCCCTGTGACACTTTGTCTGTCTGTCTGTCTGTCTGTCTGTCTGCGCTGACGACGGAATACAGTGGGATTACGTGGAGGGAAATATTTACAGATGAATATTTGATTCTGAAAAAAAGTCTTGTTTTGTCAGTCGCGACTGAGTTTTTAGAACTCAAAGCTCTCTCTCTCTCTCTCTCTCTCTCTCTCTCTCTCTCTCTCTCTCTCTCTCTCTCTCTCTCAGACGAATGTTTGATCATGTAAAAAGTCTTATTTACTTGTCAGTGGAATCTGGTTTTTCAATGCTTAAAGAGATGGTATATTGGAAGTTTTTAGCTCTCTCTCTCTCTCTCTCTCTCTCTCTCTCTCTCTCTCTCTCTCTCTCTCTCTCTCTCTCAGTACAGTCGACTGACCCCATGAAACAAATTCACTATTCTGTCATTTTGTCCAGTGTTAAGTTTTCCATCATTTACTAAAGTTTGCTGTTTTTTCTTTTTATTTTGTCAGTGTCTGTATAAGACACTTCTTCGTTATCTTTTTATGCTTTCTTTGATGTATAGCTGTTTTATATCTGCGATTAGTACACTAGAATACACAAAAAAAGAAAATTTGTGTGTATAGTACAGTATACTTAACAGTAAAATATGTGAAGAGATAGATTACAAATGTGTATTTACTTCAATCCTCTATTCCTGTTAGAGTCACAAATGTGTATTTACTTCAGTCCTCTATTCCTGTTAGAGTCTGACTTTCTCAAAGTTTAGGATCCTGTCTTCTTATTTGCTGGAGAGTCAAGTTTTGTGATGTCTTATCTGTGCCTGCAGTAAGTTCAGAAGATTTTAGAACAATCTCCACTTGCTAATCAAACTTTATTTAAGTCTTGATCTATATCCGTAATAAATTCGTTTATTTGGTAATTTTCAAGAAGTTTTTAGAACAATATCGAAATTTATGCTACGCATAATTCCAAACGTAGTGTATGGAGAAATTCTCCTCACATTGTGTGTTCTGCTCAGGCAAATGTTGACAGTAAGTGACACAATACGGTTCGGAAAACATGTTTCTCCAAGTGAGGAAACCGAGGCGTGTTTGTTCTTCCCTTTCTGTTCCTCCTGTTTCTCTAATCTCTAACAGAGAGGGAAGATGCTAACATTACCTTGGCAAGTATCTTCTTGGTGTGTCACCTCATTTGGATGAAAACCAGCCACCCTTTCTCGTTCAACGATTGAAGTCTTTTATTTTCGTTTATGGAGATGAACAGTAATTGTCCGGGGGGAGGCGGGGGGGGGGGGGGGGGGGGGAGGGATAACGCCATCATTACTTAAGAAGGTTCTTAGCAGCTTCCCTTCGTCCCCAAGCTGCAACCTTTTCATTCCTTTTACTGTACCTCCGTTCATATTCTCTTTCTTCCATCTCACGTTCCTCAAACCTCTCCTGACAATTGTTGCATTGTGCAACTGCACGTCTTTAAAACCTTTTTACTCTGTATTTCGTTTTCAGTGCTGAATGACCTCATAGGACCCAGCACTTGGCCTTTGGCCTAAATTTTATATTCCATTCTATTTAGACTGTAACAAGATTTCGGACCTTGATGAAAGTAGCTGTGTTTCACAGCATGTCGTAGTAAAGAGAATTTTTTTTTTTTTGCACAATTATTTTTTCTCATTCATAATCTTCTGTAGGTACCAAGATTCATATCTTTATTTATGGTTATCCATTGCAAACAGTTTTTTTTTTTTTTATTTCTTACGTTTGTTTTTTTTATAAACGAAAGACGCAGACTACAACTGTCATGATTCCCCAAATGTCGTCCAATTTTCTTTCCTAAAAACGGCAGACGAAGGCCTTCGTACCAAGCAAGCGCACTAAACAAGCACACGACACCATTCCTTCTCTCCCCACAGGATAAATCCTCTGCAGAATCGACCAATAGAAATATTTTGTGCTTGATTAACGCAGGATTTCACTGGGAGCCCCGAATGCTCCTTCATCAGGCCTGGGCAATGTTTGGATATGTCCTCAGTTGGCTTGTCAGTTGATTTCAATACATTTGCATGGAGATGAGAAGCTGCGACTGACTATAGATAATAAGTGGAAGTTTGGATGAGCTGCCATTTTTTTTTTTCTTGTTTTTATTTTTCTTAATTGCCTGATTCAGCGGTTTTACTCTCTCTCCCTCTCTCTCTCTCTCTCTCTCTTATAACTTGGTAGCAATGTTGCAAAGGTTGTTTATTAAAGAGAGAGAGAGAGAGAGAGAGAGAGAGAGAGAGAGAGAGAGAGAGAGAGAGAGAGAGAGAGAGAGAGAGAGTTACATTCAAATTAAATGGAAATATACTTATTTAGTAAAAGAAGCCTTAAAATCTGAGTGGGGGAAAAATAGTGTTATTACAATGAAGTTCATTAATTAGATATCATTTGAAGGGGTAAGGAAACACTATATGAATTTTATAACTTTATTAAATCTCATCAGTGTCTTTATCTTTTTACCTCAAGTCTGTCAGATTTGATATTTTATTCCTAGTTTTATTTTTAGATATTTGTGTTCTGGACTAGAACTAAACATAGCCTTCATTCACTTGCTACATCGGCCCTCAGGCCTCATTGTGACCATTGTTACTCTTTCAGACCACTAAAACATAGGAAGTAATATTTTTTAGTTCACATTCCAGCATGAGACGAGCATAAATGTAAAGGTACTTGTTTCAGTGTTGGTAATGATAATGTCTCAAGTGCTGGCATTCGTTAAGCAATACTTGGAAAATATCTACTAACTTTATATTTTCTTTGTATTTATTTCAGGTGAGCTACGTATCAGTTACGGGTAAGGAAATGTCATTCATGATCGCATTGATACTTCTTTGAAAAATCAGAAGCAGATTATATTTTGTTAAGCTTTTCCAATTGTGCTTAAGTTCTTTGATGTGCATGTCGAGATAAAAGTCAAATCTGAATAACTGAAAATGGATTCTAATACTAGGTTAACACGCTAGCTGCTACAGTAGGTTTGCTGTTTGAACAAGAGAGGGACTAACGCGTTTAGTAGCGTCAGTTATCACAGTTGAAACTTTCAAGACGATGTCAGTGTCAGTCAGGCTGTGTCCACACTACAGTAAAATGTCATAAACAAGTCGGCAACTTATCACATATCATCAACAGGTCAGCAATTTTTGCATACGTATTGCAAACAGGTCAGCAGCTTATACATGTCACAAAGGTCAGCAACTTATTGCATGCATATCACAAATATGTCAGCAACTTATCACATACATATCACAAACAGGTCAGCAACATGTTGCATACATATCGCAAACGGGTCAGCAACTTATCATAACATATCTCAAACAGGTTGACAACAAATCAACAACCGTAAATGGACTGCGTTAGTGCGTCCCTGTAGTCCTGATTCCTCGTCCGTCGCTGGTTTGACCCCACGGGACGGTGGACTTATTATCAACTAAAAAATTCCCCTTCGGTAACATATATGAAAATATATTATTTCCGAGGTAGAGCGAATTGGATATTAGAGGACGTTTGTAGCTTTCTGATTGTATATGAATCACGGTGATGTGATAAATAGTCATAGTATATATATATATATATATATATATATATATATATATATATATATATATATATATATATATATATATATAATTATATTCTGCTGTTCGCCCTCTCTGCATTATTTTAGTAAGAATGTCCTTCTAACAAAGACGGGACAGCGTCTCTGTCATAGCTAAGTGGGCAAAGGTAGGCCGTGTTTTCGAAAAAAATAACCGCTTTTAGGAGCTGATAGGTTACTAAGGGACCTAACCCACAGGGAGGTTTTACCAAGTCGCCTCTAGTGAAGGTGGTCTTACGCTTCCTTTTGCTCTGTCCTATGCATTCAGCGATGTCTCTGTCAATTTTTCAGAATGCCCAAGGCTATGGACGAACGTATGGACAAAAAGCTTTGCCCTACTCTGACCCGGCTGATGCCAGTAGAGAGATCGACTTTGAGACTAAGAGCATGCATCGTGCGCAAGGTAACTTTGCTCTTTGTTCTTTCCTGTCTTTGTATTACTCAGTGAATCGACCAAAAGTGTTATTTGAGAACTCCGACCGGCAGTTGCAGTGCGCAAGCAACTTATGTAACAGTAAATCTGAAATTTGACAGTCTTTTTTCGTCGATTTGCTAGTATCCTTCAACTGTACTTAAACCTTTTCCATTGTTTTCCCTTCAGCCACCATTTATGAGAGAACCTGGTACAATAATGAATCCTGGCCCATTGTTTGGAAGAGAAATAGCATTCCTAATACTAAGACCGCATATCTACTAGTACCAACATTCGTTGCGTTATATTTTTCTTGCGGGGGCAGGGAAAATTGACTGTGTCCGATGTTGACTAAAAGTTCATGTATTTTCCACGCTATCACAGCACATTCTTTCTTTGTCAGGACTAAGAGGGAAGTAAAGGGGTTTGATGAAATTCATTTATTACAGAGTAATCCATTATTGCATGCGTAGTTCCCGACTCGGGACCTAATCCAATTAAGTAATTGTCTGTCTTTTGAGGGCAACTTCAGCTTCAATTGACAGTTTACGTGTGCCTTCAGCAAAGCAGGGCTACATAAAAAATAGTAATCAATTAAAAACTCATCCGCCAAAGCCCTCACATAACACTGGCGACCTCGCTAGGATTCTAATTAATTTAGAGAGAAAAGAATCGGGAATCAAATCAATTACACATCAGTTTCAGAAAAAGTGAGATCATATGTAATTTCATGCTATTCTTCCAAACAAGGAGACAGGACAAGGCATTATAGCAATAAGAATACCATTTTTATAACTAAGAAATTAGCATAGGTAGGGAAGTGTGCATTGGGAGCAGCTAATTTATAATTTACAGTTTACAAACTCTTAAAGAGAACGTTGCTGAGTTCAGACACGCTGCCAGCCGCATATTTTTCAAGGTTGTTAGCCGAGTTATCAAGTCATACTTAATATTTTGCTATTTACCATGGCCAAGGATTAATGCATGATATTGATTTTTGAATGAATTAACTATTGCACGACAAAGAACGGAGAAAGTGTGCCTAACATTTCTCTCGTAGCTTAAGGTGGACAAAAAAATTTGCAAAGTCCATAGAATTTCAAAAAACAGCAGCATTCATCACTACGTAGAGGCCGCTGATTGAGCGTGAAGGTGTTAATGAGTTTTCATATCGCGGGAAACATACGAAATTCCGTGTCATTAATATAGCAAACAAACAGCAACAGTTATTAATTTCATAATTTGCAGCTCAAGTTAACATAAATTCCGGCCCACCAAGACGTCGACCAATCCATTTTCCTTTTGGGTTGTTAATGGCCACTCAGTAAGCGAAAGGCAATTAATTCCGTGCAAGAAAGGAAAAAAGAGAAAAAGCGTAGCTTATAGTAATTTCGTTTTCCATCTCCATAACATAAAATCCTTTGCATTTTTGGTGTATTTAGTTAAGATTTGTATTCCTGTAGGGGCTTTTTATAGTACACAATTGGGGCAGTATGATGGGAACAAATTTAGAGGTTACAAAATAAAAACCTCTGCTTTCCTTAACCTACTTTATTTCCTTAAATATTACAATAACCAAAAAACTTGATATGATCACTATAGTTCATCAAACCTTATTCTACTCAGTCTTATTCCTATAGTTTCCCTGCCCTTCTATCAAAAGAACCTTAACCTAAAGAACTGCAACTTAAGCTATTTCAGTCTTAATATTACCCTAAACCTAATTCTTAATCTAAATCTACGATGTTCCGCACCAACTATGGTCTCTATTACGTCTTCTTCTGATTGGGAGTCAACTTGCTCAACATCAGTCAGTTGCGGATTTCGTCGCACTTTCCTTGCAGCAAATGTGTCAAGATCAGCACCTTTAAGGTTACAGAGTCATGTATGGAGGAACAGGAAGAAGAGCAGCCTGACCAAATATTTGTTTCTTTCCTGCGGTCTGACAGCTTCACGCTCTCTGTGTTCCTTATCACTTCTCTGTCTTATCCTTTCTGCTATTTCAAAAAAACTCTACCACAGTAAGTGTCCTCTGTCTTCAATTTTATTTACTTTTTTTCCTGTATGCCACCACCACCAGGTAGGCAGCTGCTTACACCTTGGGTTGAAGGGGAGCAAGCCACACTACTCTGTCACATTCAGCAAACTGCAAGTAAAAACAAAAAAAAAACAGACTTACCTAGTGTACTCCTTCTTGACATACAACAAAAAATCAAACAAAAATAAAAACATCACAACAAACAAAACAGAACAATTAATTCGTGCAAACGTCTTTCATCATACTAGCCCAAACTTAACCTACCACACTCCCCCTTACTAAAATAAAGGAAATCTTGTTTCCTTTTCTTCAAAATCCCTTTCTTACCACCCATTCATATTCCGGAACTGGACCTTGACTTCGGGTCCACGGCCTCTCATCCACCACCTCTTCTTCGCTCACTTCCACTCCAGCCACACTAGATTCACCTAGCTTTGGTTTCAGACTACTTACACCAAGTTCATTCAAACTCTGGAGACTTACATTGGCTCCAACCTCACTCACACCTGACATGGCTGCTATCATCTCTTCCATACTCTCATTTATTTCTTCCACAGTCTGCCTCAAGCTATCCAAAACTCCTTCACCTACACTCTCCAGCACTGCTAACTCTCTCTCACTCACACCCACTCCTATACTCACTCTTTCAACACTTTCACTCAAAGGAAACTCACACACACACTATGTACCGTCTTCCTCACAACTTGGTGTTGTTTCCAATTCACCCAACTCTTGCATATCCTCGTCCACATTCTCTGTACTCACCAAGTTCACTCCTTCCACATCCCATTCAAATCCTTCAAAATCAATTACACCCTCATTTTCACTACCCCCAAATAACACTGCAAGGGTATTTTCACTTTCTGCACCTACTGGCTTCTCAAAGCCCTCAAAATTAAACAACCCATCTCAAGTACTCTCCACAAACAACTCAGTAACTGTACCCTTACTCTTTCTACACCTCTTTTTAGGCTTTCTCTTATGTTCCACCAATACTAGCCGTTTATCTCCCCAGTTCACATCTTCCTCTATTTCTTTTCTTTCCTCTTCCCTTTCCTCCCTTAATATCTTCCTAATGGGATGCTCTTTTATGTAGTCAGGGGGTTCTCTCCATCTTCTCAGCTGATTATAATGTGCTCGTATTACCCTTACATTACCTTCTTCATTCCTGTCTTCGAGCACATAACTCAATCCATTAGACCACACTGTTTTGACTACATATGGACCTTCATACTTCTCACACATCTTACTTGCTGTCAACCCTCCCTTCTCAACAACTTCCTTCAACACCCTATCGCCCACTCTGAAACTCTCAAACCTTTCACTTGCCTGCCTCCACACATTCTGCTCGTCTTCATTCAAATCCATCCTTGCTCTCACATACCTCTCATAATTCATTACATACTCACTCGGAGGTATGCCAGTACTTTTATGTACTGACCCTTTATACATCGCTACCACTCTTCCTAACAACAAATCCCATTCATTCTCTCTATCCGTCAACATTCGTAACATTTCACGCAGAGTCCTTATGGTTCGTTCCGCCAACCCATTTGCACTCGGCATATACAGAGTTGTTACTACATGCTCGATACCCCATTCTTTCAACATTTGTTCAAACGGTCTATGGGTCCTTCTTCAGTAGGCTACTTGATACACTGCAGTTTTGAAAAGGTGAATCTGAGAGGACGAGAGCTCTGGCTGTAACGATATTAGCAACACTAATAAATGCATAACGACTGCAACACTCTCGTTAAGGTGAAATTCGTGTTACTTCTTCGCAGAAACGTCGTTTTGCTCTAATTCGGAAACAATCAGATTCACTTCCCTCGCGCCTTTTTCAAATACACACTTGATATCCTCGAAGAAATCCTTAGGTTGACAATTCCAGTCGCGCGCGTTCTCCGCGTCCAACAGGGATGCAAACAGCCCTATGAATGACTTGAAGTGGAAGAGTCTACCGTGGTTGAGTGGTTTTAGATGGTAATATTGCATGTCGCAGCATGCACCCATAGGTTGATGCATCGCTTGAGAAAGCACCGTCATTTGCGTAATCGCGACCCGTGTCTCTCATAACTGAGAGAGTGGTGAAATGATCAGGTCCCAACAACCTTTCCTTTACGAGGAGAGACTGCAGGTGGACTGACTCAAAGTCTGACTCTACTCTATAGCCTCTAACTGCTGCAAGGTGGTGACTTCTCTGAACTCCTCGTGTGCAGGACCTTGCAAATTAAGTTCAGACTTGGGATAAGTCAGGACACCATCTACATACCTGGAAACATATTGTAAGAGGTAATATTGAGTGCATAAGAAAAATAAGAAAGCAAATACTGATGCAGTTAAATAAGAGTCAACACTGTCTGATAAACAGTAAATCACTGCATTCAGAATCATGTTACTTTCCACAAATGAAATTCTTACATTGTTAATCAAACCTTGAGAAAATTATAAAGCCTTATATCTTTCCTAGATAGTGACCTCAACAAAGTTCGGGGTTCGTTATCTAGGACGAATACTTCTTGGGGGTCATTATCTTTATGATATTTACAGTCTTTTGTTATGTTTTTATGGTAATCCTCAGCGGGCTTGTACTAAACACTCCGCAAAGGTGGATACATACCGGGTTAAAATCCCTGGGGAGTCACTATCTAGGAAAGATCCAAAACTTATCATGAAAGAACTTACCTGTGGCTCATTGCTGATTTCCAATAGTTAATAGCACCGACATTATCTTCCATTTCATCAAAAAGCGAAGCTCCAAGCAACTCAAACGCATCTACTTTCTCTTTAATAGATATCAGGTCTGTTCTGGTCACAAGATATTCTACCATGTCCACATGGCAACGAGAGCTCGCCAGAATCAAAGGAGTTTTTCCTGGTAGTAAAGGGAAGTCAATAAATAAACAGTTTAATAAAGGAGTTTTTCATGGTATTAAAGGGAAGATAACGCATAAACAGCTTGAATAAAGGATTTTTCCTGGTAGTATAAGGAAGACAATAAATAAACAGTTTGAATAAAGGAGTTTTTTTCTGGTAAAAGGAAAACAATAAATAAACAGTTTGAATAGTTCCAAGAGGAAATAAATCTGTGGGTGTCTTTAGTCTAAGTCTAACTCAGTATTTATATAACTACATTTAAAAGGAAATTTTTCCATCACAGGCACCAATTTACAACGTACAAACAAAGCAATATCTATTCATACCAAGAAACGGAAAAACAGTTGGTATATTATCAGTCAAATCAGCATAGCGCATTACAGCATTCGAAATCACATCGTTCAGTTTTATGAATTAATTATACCAAACGGTTTTAAACAAAAGAATTCTAAGCAAGACTCACCAGAATAATCGGCAATCATTTGGCCGTTGTGATCCAGCAGCACTTTCATAATTTCAATATGTCCCATTTCCGCACAGACATGCAGAGAGAGCGCTTGTCCCGCTACGCTCTT
>JANJGK010000865.1:237500-242500 GCA_039081455.1 Macrobrachium rosenbergii | reverse complement strand
TTTTTTCGTCGATTTGCTAGTATCCTTCAACTGTACTTAAACCTTTTCCATTGTTTTCCCTTCAGCCACCATTTATGAGAGAACCTGGTACAATAATGAATCCTGGCCCATTGTTTGGAAGAGAAATAGCATTCCTAATACTAAGACCGCATATCTACTAGTACCAACATTCGTTGCGTTATATTTTTCTTGCGGGGGCAGGGAAAATTGACTGTGTCCGATGTTGACTAAAAGTTCATGTATTTTCCACGCTATCACAGCACATTCTTTCTTTGTCAGGACTAAGAGGGAAGTAAAGGGGTTTGATGAAATTCATTTATTACAGAGTAATCCATTATTGCATGCGTAGTTCCCGACTCGGGACCTAATCCAATTAAGTAATTGTCTGTCTTTTGAGGGCAACTTCAGCTTCAATTGACAGTTTACGTGTGCCTTCAGCAAAGCAGGGCTACATAAAAAATAGTAATCAATTAAAAACTCATCCGCCAAAGCCCTCACATAACACTGGCGACCTCGCTAGGATTCTAATTAATTTAGAGAGAAAAGAATCGGGAATCAAATCAATTACACATCAGTTTCAGAAAAAGTGAGATCATATGTAATTTCATGCTATTCTTCCAAACAAGGAGACAGGACAAGGCATTGTAGCAATAAGAATACCATTTTTATAACTAAGAAATTAGCATAGGTAGGGAAGTGTGCATTGGGAGCAGCTAATTTATAATTTACAGTTTACAAACTCTTAAAGAGAACGTTGCTGAGTTCAGACACGCTGCCAGCCGCATATTTTTCAAGGTTGTTAGCCGAGTTATCAAGTCATACTTAATATTTTGCTATTTACCATGGCCAAGGATTAATGCATGATATTGATTTTTGAATGAATTAACTATTGCACGACAAAGAACGGAGAAAGTGTGCCTAACATTTCTCTCGTAGCTTAAGGTGGACAAAAAAATTTGCAAAGTCCATAGAATTTCAAAAAACAGCAGCATTCATCACTACGTAGAGGCCGCTGATTGAGCGTGAAGGTGTTAATGAGTTTTCATATCGCGGGAAACATACGAAATTCCGTGTCATTAATATAGCAAACAAACAGCAACAGTTATTAATTTCATAATTTGCAGCTCAAGTTAACATAAATTCCGGCCCACCAAGACGTCGACCAATCCATTTTCCTTTTGGGTTGTTAATGGCCACTCAGTAAGCGAAAGGCAATTAATTCCGTGCAAGAAAGGAAAAAAGAGAAAAAGCGTAGCTTATAGTAATTTCGTTTTCCATCTCCATAACATAAAATCCTTTGCATTTTTGGTGTATTTAGTTAAGATTTGTATTCCTGTAGGGGCTTTTTATAGTACACAATTGGGGCAGTATGATGGGAACAAATTTAGAGGTTACAAAATAAAAACCTCTGCTTTCCTTAACCTACTTTATTTCCTTAAATATTACAATAACCAAAAAACTTGATATGATCACTATAGTTCATCAAACCTTATTCTACTCAGTCTTATTCCTATAGTTTCCCTGCCCTTCTATCAAAAGAACCTTAACCTAAAGAACTGCAACTTAAGCTATTTCAGTCTTAATATTACCCTAAACCTAATTCTTAATCTAAATCTACGATGTTCCGCACCAACTATGGTCTCTATTACGTCTTCTTCTGATTGGGAGTCAACTTGCTCAACATCAGTCAGTTGCGGATTTCGTCGCACTTTCCTTGCAGCAAATGTGTCAAGATCAGCACCTTTAAGGTTACAGAGTCATGTATGGAGGAACAGGAAGAAGAGCAGCCTGACCAAATATTTGTTTCTTTCCTGCGGTCTGACAGCTTCACGCTCTCTATGTTCCTTATCACTTCTCTGTCTTATCCTTTCTGCTATTTCAAAAAAACTCTACCACAGTAAGTGTCCTCTGTCTTCAATTTTATTTACTTTTTTTCCTGTATGCTACCACCACCAGGTAGGCAGCTGCTTACACCTTGGGTTGAAGGGGAGCAAGCCACACTACTCTGTCACATTCAGCAAACTGCAAGTAAAAACAAAAAAAAAAAACAGACTTACCTAGTGTACTCCTTCTTGACATACAACAAAAAATCAAACAAAAATAAAAACATCACAACAAACAAAACAGAACAATTAATTCGTGCAAACGTCTTTCATCATACTAGCCCAAACTTAACCTACCACACTCCCCCTTACTAAAATAAAGGAAATCTTGTTTCCCTTTCTTCAAAATCCCTTTCTTACCACCCATTCATATTCCGGAACTGGACCTTGACTTCGGGTCCACGGCCTCTCATCCACCACCTCTTCTTCGCTCACTTCCACTCCAGCCACACTAGATTCACCTAGCTTTGGTTTCAGACTACTTACACCAAGTTCATTCAAACTCTGGAGACTTACATTGGCTCCAACCTCACTCACACCTGACATGGCTGCTATCATCTCTTCCATACTCTCATTTATTTCTTCCACAGTCTGCCTCAAGCTATCCAAAACTCCTTCACCTACACTCTCCAGCACTGCTAACTCTCTCTCACTCACACCCACTCCTATACTCACTCTTTCAACACTTTCACTCAAAGGAAACTCACACACACACTATGTACCGTCTTCCTCACAACTTGGTGTTGTTTCCAATTCCCCCAACTCTTGCATATCCTCGTCCACATTCTCTGTACTCACCAAGTTCACTCCTTCCACATCCCATTCAAATCCTTCAAAATCAATTACACCCTCATTTTCACTACCCCCAAATAACACTGCAAGGGTATTTTCACTTTCTGCACCTACTGGCTTCTCAAAGCCCTCAAAATTAAACAACCCATCTCAAGTACTCTCCACAAACAACTCAGTAACTGTACCCTTACTCTTTCTACACCTCTTTTTAGGCTTTCTCTTATGTTCCACCAATACTAGCCGTTTATCTCCCCAGTTCACATCTTCCTCTATTTCTTTTCTTTCCTCTTCCCTTTCCTCCCTTAATATCTTCCTAATGGGATGCTCTTTTATGTAGTCAGGGGGTTCTCTCCATCTTCTCAGCTGATTATAATGTGCTCGTATTACCCTTACATTACCTTCTTCATTCCTGTCTTCGAGCACATAACTCAATCCATTAGACCACACTGTTTTGACTACATATGGACCTTCATACTTCTCACACATCTTACTTGCTGTCAACCCTCCCTTCTCAACAACTTCCTTCAACACCCTATCGCCCACTCTGAAACTCTCAAACCTTTCACTTGCCTGCCTCCACACATTCTGCTCGTCTTCATTCAAATCCATCCTTGCTCTCACATACCTCTCATAATTCATTACATACTCACTCGGAGGTATGCCAGTACTTTTATGTACTGACCCTTTATACATCGCTACCACTCTTCCTAACAACAAATCCCATTCATTCTCTCTATCCGTCAACATTCGTAACATTTCACTCAGAGTCCTTATGGTTCGTTCCGCCAACCCATTTGCACTCGGCATATACAGAGTTGTTACTACATGCTCGATACCCCATTCTTTCAACATTTGTTCAAACGGTCTACGGGTCCTTCTTCAGTAGGCTACTTGATACACTGCAGTTTTGAAAAGGTGAATCTGAGAGGACGAGAGCTCTGGCTGTAACGATATTAGCAACACTAATAAATGCATAACGACTGCAACACTCTCGTTAAGGTGAAATTCGTGTTACTTCTTCGCAGAAACGTCGTTTTGCTCTAATTCGGAAACAATCAGATTCACTTCCCTCGCGCCTTTTTCAAATACACACTTGATATCCTCGAAGAAATCCTTAGGTTGACAATTCCAGTCGCGCGCGTTCTCCGCGTCCAACAGGGATGCAAACAGCCCTATGAATGACTTGAAGTGGAAGAGTCTACCGTGGTTGAGTGGTTTTAGATGGTAATATTGCATGTCGCAGCATGCACCCATAGGTTGATGCATCGCTTGAGAAAGCACCGTCATTTGCGTAATCGCGACCCGTGTCTCTCATAACTGAGAGAGTGGTGAAATGATCAGGTCCCAACAACCTTTCCTTTACGAGGAGAGACTGCAGGTGGACTGACTCAAAGTCTGACTCTACTCTATAGCCTCTAACTGCTGCAAGGTGGTGACTTCTCTGAACTCCTCGTGTGCAGGACCTTGCAAATTAAGTTCAGACTTGGGATAAGTCAGGACACCATCTACATACCTGGAAACATATTGTAAGAGGTAATATTGAGTGCATAAGAAAGCAAATACTGATGCAGTTAAATAAGAGTCAACACTGTCTGATAAACAGTAAATCACTGCATTCAGAATCATGTTACTTTCCACAAATGAAATTCTTACATTGTTAATCAAACCTTGAGAAAATTATAAAGCCTTATATCTTTCCTAGATAGTGACCTCAACAAAGTTCGGGGTTCGTTATCTAGGACTAATACTTCTTGGGGGTCATTATCTTTATGATATTTACAGTCTTTTGTTATGTTTTTATGGTAATCCTCAGCGGGCTTGTACTAAACACTCCGCAAAGGTGGATACATACCGGGTTAAAATCCCTGGGGAGTCACTATCTAGGAAAGATCCAAAACTTATCATGAAAGAACTTACCTGTGGCTCATTGCTGATTTCCAATAGTTAATAGCACCGACATTATCTTCCATTTCATCAAAAAGCGAAGCTCCAAGCAACTCAAACGCATCTACTTTCTCTTTAATAGATATCAGGTCTGTTCTGGTCACAAGATATTCTACCATGTCCACATGGCAACGAGAGCTCGCCAGAATCAAAGGAGTTTTTCCTGGTAGTAAAGGGAAGTCAATAAATAAACAGTTTAATAAAGGAGTTTTTCATGGTATTAAAGGGAAGATAACGCATAAACAGCTTGAATAAAGGATTTTTCCTGGTAGTATAAGGAAGACAATAAATAAACAGTTTGAATAAAGGAGTTTTTTTCTGGTAAAAGGAAAACAATAAATAAACAGTTTGAATAGTTCCAAGAGGAAATAAATCTGTGGG
>JANJGK010000865.1:207500-210000 GCA_039081455.1 Macrobrachium rosenbergii | reverse complement strand
CACTACTCTGTCACATTCAGCAAACTGCAAGTAAAAACAAAAAAAAAACAGACTTACCTAGTGTACTCCTTCTTGACATACAACAAAAAATCAAACAAAAATAAAAACATCACAACAAACAAAACAGAACAATTAATTCGTGCAAACGTCTTTCATCATACTAGCCCAAACTTAACCTACCACACTCCCCCTTACTAAAATAAAGGAAATCTTGTTTCCTTTTCTTCAAAATCCCTTTCTTACCACCCATTCATATTCCTGAACTGGACCTTGACTTCGGGTCCACGGCCTCTCATCCACCACCTCTTCTTCGCTCACTTCCACTCCAGCCACACTAGATTCACCTAGCTTTGGTTTCAGACTACTTACACCAAGTTCATTCAAACTCTGGAGACTTACATTGGCTCCAACCTCACTCACACCTGACATGGCTGCTATCATCTCTTCCATACTCTCATTTATTTCTTCCACAGTCTGCCTCAAGCTATCCAAAACTCCTTCACCTACACTCTCCAGCACTGCTAACTCTCTCTCACTCACACCCACTCCTATACTCACTCTTTCAACACTTTCACTCAAAGGAAACTCACACACACACTATGTACCGTCTTCCTCACAACTTGGTGTTGTTTCCAATTCACCCAACTCTTGCATATCCTCGTCCACATTCTCTGTACTCACCAAGTTCACTCCTTCCACATCCCATTCAAATCCTTCAAAATCAATTACACCCTCATTTTCACTACCCCCAAATAACACTGCAAGGGTATTTTCACTTTCTGCACCTACTGGCTTCTCAAAGCCCTCAAAATTAAACAACCCATCTCAAGTACTCTCCACAAACAACTCAGTAACTGTACCCTTACTCTTTCTACACCTCTTTTTAGGCTTTCTCTTATGTTCCACCAATACTAGCCGTTTATCTCCCCAGTTCACATCTTCCTCTATTTCTTTTCTTTCCTCTTCCCTTTCCTCCCTTAATATCTTCCTAATGGGATGCTCTTTTATGTAGTCAGGGGGTTCTCTCCATCTTCTCAGCTGATTATAATGTGCTCGTATTACCCTTACATTACCTTCTTCATTCCTGTCTTCGAGCACATAACTCAATCCATTAGACCACACTGTTTTGACTACATATGGACCTTCATACTTCTCACACATCTTACTTGCTGTCAACCCTCCCTTCTCAACAACTTCCTTCAACACCCTATCGCCCACTCTGAAACTCTCAAACCTTTCACTTGCCTGCCTCCACACATTCTGCTCGTCTTCATTCAAATCCATCCTTGCTCTCACATACCTCTCATAATTCATTACATACTCACTCGGAGGTATGCCAGTACTTTTATGTACTGACCCTTTATACATCGCTACCACTCTTCCTAACAACAAATCCCATTCATTCTCTCTATCCGTCAACATTCGTAACATTTCACTCAGAGTCCTTATGGTTCGTTCCGCCAACCCATTTGCACTCGGCATATACAGAGTTGTTACTACATGCTCGATACCCCATTCTTTCAACATTTGTTCAAACGGTCTACGGGTCCTTCTTCAGTAGGCTACTTGATACACTGCAGTTTTGAAAAGGTGAATCTGAGAGGACGAGAGCTCTGGCTGTAACGATATTAGCAACACTAATAAATGCATAACGACTGCAACAGTCTCGTTAAGGTGAAATTCGTGTTACTTCTTCGCAGAAACGTCGTTTTGCTCTAATTCGGAAACAATCAGATTCACTTCCCTCGCGCCTTTTTCAAATACACACTTGATATCCTCGAAGAAATCCTTAGGTTGACAATTCCAGTCGCGCGCGTTCTCCACGTCCAACAGGGATGCAAACAGCCCTATGAATGACTTGAAGTGGAAGAGTCTACCGTGGTTGAGTGGTTTTAGATGGTAATATTGCATGTCGCAGCATGCACCCATAGGTTGATGCATCGCTTGAGAAAGCACCGTCATTTGCGTAATCGCGACCCGTGTCTCTCATAACTGAGAGAGTGGTGAAATGATCAGGTCCCAACAACCTTTCCTTTACGAGGAGAGACTGCAGGTGGACTGACTCAAAGTCTGACTCTACTCTATAGCCTCTAACTGCTGCAAGGTGGTGACTTCTCTGAACTCCTCGTGTGCAGGACCTTGCAAATTAAGTTCAGACTTGGGATAAGTCAGGACACCATCTACATACCTGGAAACATATTGTAAGAGGTAATATTGAGTGCATAAGAAAGCAAATACTGATGCAGTTAAATAAGAGTCAACACTGTCTGATAAACAGTAAATCACTGCATTCAGAATCATGTTACTTTCCACAAATGAAATTCTTACATTGTTAATCAAACCTTGAGAAAATTATAAAGCCTTATATCTTTCCTAGATAGTGACCTCAACAAAGTTCGGGGTTCGTTATCTAGGACTAATACTTCTTGGGGGTCATTATCTTTATGATATTTACAGTCTTTTGTTATGTTTTTATGGTAATCCTCAGCGGGCTTGTACT